>BQNB010001349.1:0-141622 GCA_026074375.1 Tanacetum coccineum | reverse complement strand
TCATCCACTAAGACAGGCTCAGGAATAGCAGGAACATCATCAGGTTGATTCGGCTCAACTAGGGGTAAATCATCCACATGATCGGGAGGAATTACTTTTGCCATGATAATCTATAAAATATCATATAATACTTATTCAATAGTGTTCCAATAAGAATACTATTATCCAAATTAACAGTTCGCATATGTGCGCAACAAACAAAAATTCACAATATGTGGCGTTCTCGTTCAATATATATCTTAAATATACTTCCAAACATATATAATAATAATTAATATATAATTACATAACAATCTATGCATACAACACATGCAGAAATATATCAATACATAACAATTTATGCATACAACACATGCATAAACATTCCTTCTCTTTCTATATGTAACCAATGGCAACGAAGAGTCTTGGCGTGCGTGTAGAAGAGTTATAGTTTAGGTTTTCAAAAACTTGACCTAGTTCTCTATAACCTTAGGCTCTTGATACCACTCTGTAACACCCCTATTTTTTGGATTGCGTAGCGCAAATTACAATGGGTGTAACTAAATAGCACAATACACCAAGATAATAGAAAACGACCCAAATGAGACGTTTTACAAACATGTGTTCCATTATTTAATCAGAGAAAATGCGTTTAGGTCCCCACAGGAATCGTAACCACAACCATTACAACATTTGAAAGACAATTGTTTCAAATTAAAGACATTGTTTTAAAACACATTAAGACATTGTTTTTGAAAGACAAGGAACACATAAGTAGTCTTTCACCAAATCATCACACGCACGACACCTCCACGCCATCGTTGCCTTCATCCTTGGTTACCTGGGATAAAACATGTTTAAAACGTCAACAAAATTGTTGAGTGAAATTCATAGAGTTTAAAATAATCAATAAGTAATAATCTTTGAACACATAATTAGTTCTCGGGAAAACATTGCAACGAATACAATGTATAACATCTCTTTTCTTTCACGCAATAAGCTCATGACACCGAACGTTAACAATACATATATCATTTCATATGTCAATTTGCCCCAGAACAAGGTATTATTGTCATATACCTACTACTTCTAAATACAAAACGTCTGTTTGACAGGGTGTTCACAAGGATTCATACCCCGGACGGGGTTGTCAAACCCAATAGATCTATTTAATGCATTAGCGTTCACCTCGCAAGCTAATTAACAAGTCATGAAATAAGGGACTTCGGACAATAGCTACTTATGCTAGATAACCAATCTCATAATCGGTCCAGCATACCATAGAATCATATGTGTTCCGATTTTATAAATTAAACATGTATCCCACTCGCGGGTTTATAAAACAATCAAAAGATTTAAAATGCGAGGCTATGAACTCACCTTAAGCAAAGATTCCAATTCAATCAAATCAACAGGCGCAAATTACTTCACGTCTCAACCGCGACCTATATAATACATATATAGCGGTACGTGACTAAAGGTAAAATAATTCCCCCCCTTATATTGCATTCTTGCATATATTATATAATATATATTTATATATGCAGTAGCAATTTATGTAATTATTTACCTTTAGTCAACGTTACCGCTATTTATGTATTTATATAGTTAGTCGAGGTTGAGACGTGTAAGTAATTTGCGTATGTTGATTTGATTGAATTGGGATCTTTGTTAAGGGTGAGCTTCATAGCATAGCATTGTAATCTTTGATTGTTTTATAAACCGCGAGTGGATCGGTTACATCGTTTTATTTATAAAATCGAACACATAAGATATATGGTATGCTGGACGCCGATTATGAGATTGTTTCTGCATAAGTAGCTATGTCGAAGTTCCCTGTATGGCATGATACTGTTAATTGCCTTGCGAGGTGTTCGCTAATGCATTAAATGACTATGGGGTTTGACAAGCCTAGTCCGGGGTATGATCCTTTGTGTACACCCTCTCAAATGGAAGTTTTGTAGTTAGAAGTATTAGTATATACAATTTTACCTTGTTCTGAGGCAATTGGCATAAGAAAATATATATGTTTGTCAACGTTCGGGTAATAAGCTCTAATGCATGAAAGAAAAATAAAAGAGATGTTATACATTGTATTCATTGAAAATATTTTACCGTGAACTAATGTATGTGTTCAATGATGATTCCTTTGGATTATTTTTAATCTCTATGAATATTTCACTCACCAAATTTTGTTGACGTTTTTTTAAACATATTTTATCCCATGTAAATAAAGCATAAAGGCATCGATGGCGGGGGTAGGTGTCGGTGCGTGTGATGATTGTGTGAGAAAGACTATTTGTGTGTTCCTTGTCTTTCAAAAACAACATCTTGATGTCTTTTAAAACAATGTCTTTTATTTGAAACAATTATCTTTCAAATGTTGTAATGGTTGTGGTTTTTTTTTTTTTTTTTTTTCATGATTTTTATCTCAACCATAACAACTTACGATTCCTGTGGGGACCTCTAAACCGCACTTTTCTCTGATTAATAATGGAACACTGTTTGTAAAATGTCTCATTTGGGTCATTTTCTATTATCTTGGTGTATTGTGCTATTTAGTAACACCCAATTGCTTTAATTCCGCTGCGCAATCCAATAGTGGGGGTGTTTCAGGTGGTATATCAGAGACTATGATTATAGAGAACTAGGTCGAGTCCTTTTTGAAACCTAAACTATAAACGCTTCTACACGACGCCAAGACTCCCTCATTTCCATTGGAATACATATGTATAGAAAGGCGAATGTTTTTTTTATGCATGAGTTGTATGCATAAATTGTTATGTATGGTTATTGTATGCATGTGTTGTATGCATAAATTGTTATGTATTGGTATATTTATGCATGTGTTGTATGCATAAATTGTTATGTATTGGTACATTTATGCTTGTGTTGTATGCACAGAATGTTATGTGATTAAATAATAATAATTATTATATATGTTTAGAGTATATTTGAGATATATATTGAACAAAAATGTCACAAATTGTGAATTTTTGTTTGTTACGCATTTATGAGAACTGTTATTTTGGATAATAGTATTTTTTATTATTAAACGCTATATTTAAGTATTATCTATGATATTTCTAGATTTTCATGGTGAAGTTATTCTTCGATCATGTAGATGATTTACCCGTAGTTGAGCGAATCAAACGATGATGTTCCTGTTATTCCTGTGCCTGTCGTTGTGGATGAAGACGAGACCCAAAAGAGGAAAAATTTGAAGAAGAAGAAGAACCTCAAAAAGGAAGAAGATGATAGGAAGTTTGACATTGCAGAAGATTGAGAATGGCCAGTGTTGACATATCCTTTTGAAGAGGTAGATCCTCTTACCCTCTGTCGCCTGCTTTTGAGTTAGAGCTGAGGATGTGATTGAGGTTGAGGATACGGTTAGTCGAGGATGAGATTGTTCAAGTAGGTGTTCATGAGGTAGGTGATCATCTATAACTAATTTCCTTCAACAGGACAGTGATGGTCTGTTACCTGGTCTCATGAGGAGGGACATTAACTCTCTGTTTGGTTGGATGACTTCTCTTTTGAGACGACTGTGTGGTCACAAGACGGCGCATGCATTGGTCGAAAAGAAGAAAAAAGAAAAGGATGGGTATTATGGTAAGCTGATTTTGGATTTTGTTATGAGTGCGCTTAGTGGAAGAAGGTACAATGCAAGGGAGAACAAGAATCTGGTTTAAAGCTTGGTAATGCTAAGGAAAAAGCTTGTGTTGTCAGAAGTTAGAAGAACTGGGAAGAAGAAGGTTAAAACACACTTCTTCGTATGCAGAACAAACGAGTCAAGAGAAGATTCTTATTGGACTTGAGTTCGAAGCTCTTGAGTTCTAATTTAGAGATGTTTCGTAGGGGTTTTGTGTTTGAAGAAAAGACCGAATGAGGCTTTATCAAATGTTCCGGATGAAGATGAGAAGAATCTCATCTGGTCTACGAGTATCTCTCGTTATTCTTAGTTAGTTTAGTTTCATTAGTAGTATCTTTAATATGTATCACTAATGTATCTCAGTTAGTAGACTTGATGCTGTTGGTTGTAACGATTTGTATCATTTCATGAAACAATGGAACTATGTACTAACTCTTTTGTGATGAATAATGAATGACTATCTTTTGATTACTACTTGATGTTATGTGACTGTAGTTGTGATTGATTTGTCATTGTATTATGTTATGAATGCTTATCAAGTTGTTTTCTGTGTGACCTGACAGAATCATGCCTCCAAAGTCTGCACCTTTGACTCAAGCTGCTGTTCAGCAAATGATTAAAGAAGGTGTCGATGCCGCTATTGCTGTTGAGCGGGCAAGACATGCGAATGCTGGAAATGATGCTAGAGGATCTGGACCAGTTATGGGTCAAGATACCGCACCTGCTGTTCGTGAGTGCACTTTTGCTAGATTTATGAAGTGCAATCCTACTGTTTTTTGCGGTACTGAAGGAGCTGTCGAATTACGAAGATGGTTTGAGAAAACCGAGAGTATTTTTGGAATCAGTGAATGTGTAGAGAGCAAGAAGGTGAAATTTGTTGCTGCTATACTGCAAGGACTTGCTTTGACTTGGTGGAATTCTAAGATTGCAACCATGGGTTTGGAGACTATGAACCAAATGCCTTGGACTGAAATGAAACAGTTGATGACTGCAGATCTTTGCCCAGTGGAAGAAATTCAAAGAATGGAGTGCAAGTTATGGAACTTAAGGGTTAAGGAGTATAACATTGTTGCTTATATTCAGAGATTTAATGTTAGCTTTGATGTGTCAAAGAATGGTTGAACCGAAAAGTGTGAAAGTAAATGCTTACATCCGAGGATTGTTTGAGAACATCAAGGGTGAGGTCACTTCTTCTAGACCTACCAATTTGAATGAAGTTGTGCGTATAGCCCATAAGTTTATGGAACAAAACTCACAAGCTAGGGATGAAAGGATTCTGGAAGGAAAGAAGCGAAAGTGGGAGAACTTTCAAAGTGGGAACAGTAGTGGTAAGAGCAACCACAAGGATAACTCACGCCAATCTTCGCAGAATAATCAAAAGCAAGGGAATGCGCGAGCTATGACTACTGCTCCGACTGAGGGAAAGGTGTCTTCTGGATCACTTCCTGTGTGTGAACGTTGCTTTACTCGCCATGTTGGTCCATGTACGATCAAGTGCCACAAGTGTGGAAAGGTTGGGCACAAATCGAGGTATTGCAAGGAAAAGAGTGTTGCCACGGGTGCTAACGCTCAGCCTGTTTGGACTTGTTATGATTGTGGGGAGCAAGGTCATACGAGGAACCGATGCCCAAAGAAGGTCAAGCAAGAGGAAACTGGAGAAGTTTGTGGCCGAGCTTATGCAATTAAGGATGCTGAGCCGCAAGGTCCGAATGTGGTTACAGGTACGTTTTTACTCCATAACCGCTATGCTTCTGTTTTATTTGATTATGGATACTAGATTTAGTTCCATGCTTAATATCGATCCGGTTAAGATAGATGCCAGTTACGAGGTAGAATTAGCTAATGGAAGGGTAGTTAGTACGAACACTGTTTTAAAAGGTTGCACCATGAATTTAGTAAACCATGTTTTTGAAATCGATCTCATGTCGATTGAGCTTGGTACGTTTGACGTCATAATCGGTATGGATTGGCTTGTCAAGAACGATACCGTTATCATTTGTGGTGAGAAGGTTGTTCGTATACCTTATGGAAACAAGACGTTGATAGTCGAAAGTGACGAAGGTGTGTCTCGACTAAAGGTCATATCTTATATTAAAGCCCGTAAGTATATCGAACGAGGTTGTCATTTGTTTTTGGCACATGTGACCGAGAAGAAACTGAAGGAGAAACGATTGGAAGACGTGCCTGTAATTTGTAACTTTCCTGAGGTGTTTTCTGACAATTTGTCGGGACTACCACCGCCGAGGCAAGTAGATTTTCGAATTGATCTGGTACCGGGGGCTGCACCTGTTGCACGTGCACCATATCGTTTGGCACCGTATGAGATGAGAGAGTTGTCGGTACAACTGCAAGAGCTGTTGGAGAAAGGATTTATTCGTCCGAGTTTATCACCGTGGGGAGCACCGGTGTTGTTCGTGAAAAAGAAAGATGGATCTTTTTGAATGTGTATAGATTACCACGAGTTGAACAAGTTGACTGTCAAGAATTGTTATCCTCTCCCAAGAATCGATGATTTATTTGATCAACTTCAAGGTTCTAGCGTGTATTCTAAGATTGATCTGCGATCAGGATATCACCAGCTACGCATTAAAGAAAATGACATTCTAATTACTGCATTTAGAACTCGGTATGGTCACTTTGAGTTCTAAGTGATGCCGTTTGGACTGACAAATGCGCCTGCTGTATTTATGGACTTGATGAACTGAGTATGCAAGCCATATCTTGATAAGTTCGTCATTGTGTTCATCAATGATATTTTGGTTTATTTTAAGGACGAAGAGGAGCATGGAAAGCATTTGAAGATTATTTTGGAGTTGCTTAAGAAGGAGAGATTGTACGCCAAGTTTTCAAAGTGTGATTTTTGGCTAGATTCGATACAATTCCTTGGTCATGTGATTGATCATAATGGTGTTCATGTTGATCCTGCCAAGATCAAAGCCATTAAGAATTGGGCTGCACCAACGACGCCAACGGAGGTGAGGCAATTTCTTAGATTAGCTGGTTACTATCGGAGGTTTATTGAAGGTTTTTCTTTGATTACTAAGCCACTGACTAAGTTAACTAAGAAAGATAAGAAATACGAATGGGGAAAAGAAGAAGAGGAAGCTTTTTAGACACTGAAGCAGAAGTTGTGTAGTGCACCGATCTTAGCGTTGACCGAAGGAATGGAAGATTTTATGGTATATTGCTATGCGTCACTCAAGGGTTATGAAGCTGTGTTGATTCAAATGGAAAATGTGATAGCGTATGCTTCTCAACAATTGAAGGTCCATGAAGAGAATTACACTACTCATGATTTGGAGTTGGGAGCCGTTGTTTTCGCTCTTAGGTTATGGAGACATTATTTGTATGGAACAAAGTGTGTGGTTTTCACCGATTACAAGAGCCTATAATATATTTTGAATCAGAAAGAGCTTAACTTGAGACAACGGAGATGGATTAAGTTGTTAAGCGATTATGATTGTGAGATTCGGTATCATCCTAGAAAAGCGAATGTTGTGGTTGACGCCTTAAGCCGGAAGGAAAGGAATAGGCCATTACATGTTTGAGCTTTGATGATGACTGTTCACAACAATCTACCTAAGCAAATCCTTGAAGCTCAAAAGGAAGCAATGAAGAAAAAGAATGAGAAGGCAGAAAATTTAGGGAGATTGATTAAGCAAGTATTTGAGTTTCGCCCTGATGGAACACGTTCTTTTGGAAATCATGTTTGGTTGCCGCGAGTCGGTGGATTGAGGGATTGATTATGCATGAGTCGCATAAGTCCAAGTATTCTATCCATCCGGGATCGGACAAGATGTATTAAGATTTGAAGCTGTTGTACTGGTGGCTGAATATGAAAGCTGATATTGCCAAGTATGTTAGCAAGTGTTTGACTTGTGCGAAGGTTAAAGCTGAGCATCAAAAACCATCTGGATTGCTACAACAACCTCAGATTCCTGTTTGGAAATGGGAAAGGATTACTTTGGATTTTGTTTCTAGACTGCCTAGAACGCCAAGTGGGTACGATACGATTTGGGTCATTATCGATCGACTGACCAAATCAGCTCATTTCCTACCAATGAAGAAGACTGATACTATAGAGAAACTCATGCAAGTTTACTTGAAGTAAATTGTGTGTAGACATGGTGTTCCTATTTTGATCATTTCGAATCGAGACAGCCATTTTACGTTAAGATTCTGGAGATCGCTTCAGAAGGCGTTAGGGACGAATTTGGATATGAGTACCGCTTACCACCCTCAAACGGATGGTATAACACCCTGTGTTTTCAAGACATTGACGACGTCGATAAATCTACTATTTATCTTTTGTATTGTACGCGTTTGCTTTAAATCATAAACGTTAAGTTAAATCGCGTGCGCTAAAAATTAGCGTTCAATGTAAACGGGCATCAAACCATCAAACGTTTACATCAAGCAAGTATTAAATAATTATTTTGAGAATAATTAAGGTTGGAGATAGCCAACTCACGGGTCTAGAAATGATTCATGAAACGACCGAGAAGATCATTCAGATTAAGAACCGCTTGTTGACTGCTCGTAGCCGCCAGAAAAGTTACGCGGATAGAAGATCTAAGCCGTTAGAATTTGAAGTTGGAGATATGGTACTGCTCTCAAGGTATTACCGTGGAAGGGCGCTGTGTGTTTTGGAAAGCGAGGAAAGTTGAGTCCACGCTATATTGGGCCATTTAAGATTCTAGCTAGAGTTGGTCCATGTGCTATACGTTGGAGTTACATAAAGAAGTTGAAAGGGGATATCATAAGTACTTTCATGTTTCGAATCTCAGAAAATGTATAGCGGAAGGCAACATTGTCGTTCCGATGAGATGAATTCAATTGCATTGATCAGTTGCCACATGAATGTTAAGAGCTAGTAGAGAAATTGTAGAAATTGAGAGGTTAAGCGGCCCTTAAGCAAAGTCGGATACATACTCGTTCATAGTTAGTTCGGCAATTCTGATAAGAGGTCCGGAATTTACTTAGGAGGGTGAGGATTAAATAAGAAAAAATACCTCATACGCTTTACAGTAAGGACGAAGCGAGAAGAAGGGTGGATAAGTCGAGCTGTAGCACGAGACAGAAGCTTCCCTAATGGAGGCGGAGAATGTAACAACCTCGAGTTTTAGGCTCTACGTTTTATCCCGAGCGATGATAATCTATTTTTTTTCACTACGTAATTGTTTTAGTCGTTTATGCTTACTATAAGTTTGTAGTTAAAATCAACCATTTATATGCGTAATTCAAGCCGTGAGTGAAGCTTCTATTGGTTTTTAGACGTCGATAAAGTAAAAAAATTTATATTGTCGCTCCGAGAAGCGTGATTTATCCTTATTTTGTATTTATGACGTTTCCCCAAGTACTTTGTAAAAACCGTGCTTTAAAGCGTAGTGTTTTACGTGATTTAACGTTTTATAAATAGTTTTAAGTAAACTAGCTGAGACGAATAAACAGTATTTACGAAAGTGGTGTGACCCGAGCTTGTTGGCCGATTTTAAAATAAAAGAAAACGCCTTGTACTAATTTTGAAGGACTAATAGCATGGAGGAACTAAAGTGATCAAATATAACTTGTTGTTCTATATAAAGCACCACACAACACATAATATTCTTTTATCAATATTTTACCTCCTCTCTCCTTGTTCACTCTCCAACGACCGGCCACACCAAACCACACACACAAATCTTGATTTTCCGAACATAGCACATATAATCCATTTACAAAATATTAATCCTTGTATCGAGACCTACACATCCCACTAATTTAATCCCACATGCAACAAGTATTTTGAAAGTTTAGAATTTGGTCAAGTTCTTGTGATTTTGATCTTAAGAGGGTGTTCATAGTTGCTAGATTAGTGTTATTAGCAAGTGGTTTGATTGAAAAAGGTTTGGTTGTTTGGGTTGGGTGTTCGTCCGATTTCAAAGCAAAGGGGGGTAACAAAATGATTTCTTTTATATAAGCATAGTGAGTAATCTATACATAAACTTTCTACCCATCTAAAAAAAACCCCCCCCCATTAACCCCCAATAAAACACCCCCTAACCCAAAACCCCCCCCCCCAAACAAACCCAAACCCACAACCCCCCCCCCCCCAAAAAAAATCCCACACAAAAAAAACACAAAAAAAAAACCCCCCCCCCCCAAAAAAACCACCCCACCCCCCCCCCCCCCCCCCCCCCCCACAATATATATTATAAACCAAATATATAAAAACCCCCACCCCCCCCCTTATATATATATATATATATTTATATCCAATTACTAATTTGATGTTATTGCGCGTATTATGTTATATGCTATATGATTCAAGTGCAGAAATTATTGAAAGCGTATTTGGTTATTATTTGAAGTTTGATGGTTTTGGTATAATTACATAGGCTAGTTAAACATGTTTTGATAGTTGGTTTAAGTCAAAAATGTTATTTTAATGGGTTTTGAGTTGACCAAGTTTGACCAGAAAGTTTGACCGCCTCGTAGTGACTCGAGAAATTTGAAATGTTTATTTTTGCCTTAATGAAAAGTGTTAAGTTAGTTCGACTTTTAGCTCACGTTTCCTTGTGAATCGTCACGTAACAGTAATAACTGAAGTTGTTACACGCCGTCCACATCAAGTTGGTATTTTGGTAATAAAAGTATATTTTTAACTATAAAAGTTTGACTTTTGAAAGTCAAATTTGTGTATACTTTTTGAATATTGTTTGTAATGAGCAATGGTTCGTAATGCTAGTTAATTGATGACGAAATATGAAGTTCGGATTATATTATCCTTACTTTCGGTAACTTTCTAAAAATAGAAACTTTATGGGTGAACGTTTGCGCATGATTGTTTGTGCCAAGATCAACGTTGACATGTTTTGCGTCGCACTTAGAGATTGTAGTATATTATTATATATACGTAATAGATATATAAATATAGATTCAAGTATGCATTATATGAATTATTATACTTTTAGTTACGTACCGCTATATATGTATTATATAGGTCGCGGTTGAGACGTGAAGTAATTTGCGCTTGTTGATTTGATTGAATTGGAATATTTGCTTAAGGTAAGTTAATAGCCTCGCATTTTAAATCTTTTGATTATTTTATAAACCCGCGAGGGGGATACATGTTTGTTTTATAAAATCGAACACATATGATTTTATGGTATGCTGGACTCGATTATGAGATTGTTTCCGCATAAGTAGCTATTGTTGAAGTGCCTTATTTCATGAACCGTTAATCGCCTTGTAAGGTGAAAAGCTACATGCATAAATATGATAATATTGGGTGACACCCCGTCCGGGTGTATGAATCCTTTTGAACATCCATGTCTAACGGACGTTTTGCTAGTTAGATCGATAGATAGAGTATATGACAATAATACTTTGTTCTGGGGCAAATTGGCAATATGAAAAGATATATGTTGGTTAACGTTCGGTGTCATGAGCTTAATGCGTGAAAGAAAAGAGATGTTATACATTGTATTCGTTGCAATGTTTTCCCGAGAACTAATTATGTGTTCAAAGATTATTTCTTATGGATTATTTTAAACTGTATGAATTTCACTCAACAATTTTGTTGACGTTTTAAACATGTTTTATCCCAGGTTACCAAGGATGAAGGCAATGCATGGGTGGGATCTTTTATTCTATCGTCTCATTAAGTGTCAATGCGTGTTGATGATTTTGGTTGAAAGACTACAAATATACTATCCAAACCTCAACCAAAACAAAAATATATAAAACACACATACAAACCAAATCACCCCAACAAAACCCATCAATACTATTAATTTTAAACTACATACCCCCCCCCCTCCCCCCCCCCCCCCCCCCCCCCCCCCCCCTCCCCCCCCCCCCCCCCCCCCCCCCCCCCCCCCCCCCCCCAATCCCCCAAGGCGACTAACGCACTTTTTCTCTGAAAATACATATAGAAAAGTGTTTGCTAAAAGTCTCATTTGGTTGTCGTTCCTAATTATTTTAGTGAACGGTGCTATTTAGTAACACCCAATTGCTATTTCCGATGTGCAATCCAAAGTTGGGGGGCGTTACAATCACAAACGTGATGACACAACTAAACTATTAACACTTGAAGCTTGACGTCTTCTTGAGTGTTCATCACTAAAGAGCTGTGAATGCAGTTAATCACTTTTTAATAGATATTAACAAGATATAATGATCAAAGACTATAAAGATGTAAGATTGTATGTGAATTTTTTTTACAAGAGTTGTTTAAAAGGAAGACTTAAGGTTTTTATTTATAGACAAACCTTTGAAATTCAAATGCTGTCCCAAACAGCTGGATGATGCGACCCACTGATCCACCAACACCTGGATTCGTGCCTTGTTATGGTGGATCTGCTCTTGGGGGTGTGGGGCGGAGCTGGACAACTTTTGTCATTTTATGATTAAACCCAAATCTATACAAAATATTGTGTTTGCCATACTTATTAAACTAGTTTAATAGATTTCTTCTACGAATAAAATATTTTTTATCACCAATAAGGAAAGAGTTTTCTAGATTGGAAGGATTTGGTAGATGTTCATCTTATGGTTAATCTTTTTTTTCTTACATGATTAATATAACTAGCTTATAATTAATCATGTGTTAACTTAAATCATTTGATTAGAAAAGGTTTATGCAAATGATAATATTTTTCTTTGATCATTAACTATGTTTAATAATGCCATATTCATACCTTAAGTGATTTGTCGGCGTCAAGTAAACTTTTGACTAAATAACTTATTTACGTAAACTTTTACGTAGTATGACATTATATTTGTTATTATCAAAACATGAAGATCATTAAATATAAATATCGTTTTTGCGCGAATATTTGTATTAACACTTTTCGTTTTTGTTTAAAACCTTCTTGTTGGAGCATTTAAATTTCTTCTTCAAGATTTCCATAAAGAAATGCATTTTTCACATCTAACTGCTCTAGATGTAAATCATATGTAGCACATATTTTTAGAATCACTCGAATTGTTGTTATTCGAACCACAGGGGAAATTATTTCATTGAAGTCAATTCCTTCTTTCTAAGTATATCCTTTAACCACAAATCTTGCACGATACCGCTCCACTTGATCTTCACCGTTTCTGTCAAATTTATACACCCATTTATTTCCAATAAGTTTTCTACCTCGTGGTAGTAGCATAAGCTCTCATTTTTATTTTTTTGAATAACTTCAATTTCTTCTTGCATTACTGCCATCCATAGCGATGCATCTGGGTTATTCAATGTGTCTTGAAGAGTTGATGGCTCTTGAAGAGTTGATGGCTCTCCATAACATAAACTGATTGCCATACTGGACGTTTTCTTTCACGATTAAGAGTACGGGTCGTTGGAGCTTGAGACTTATTTGTCTCATTCACCTTATGTTGAGGTGCAACTTTAGAAGAATCATTATGTTGAAGTTTTTTTTGCATCTGTATTGAAGTAGTTTCTTTTGTTGTGTTATCATCTTCTCTACTATCCTAGATTTTATCTTCTATAAAGAAAACATTTCTGTTGACGACTACTTGGGGGCAATGGGATCCCACAAGTGATGCCCTTTTACTCTATTAGCATACCTCAAGAACAAACATATTCTAGATTTTAGATCTAGTTTCGTTGTTTCTTGGGTTTTCGTATATCCTCTTACAAAGCGACTTATAATTATATATGAAGGTCCTAATAGTTTACTACGGCTTGCTCTCGTCTACATCATTCATCAGTGTCCTTTTAACTTACTGTAATTGAAGCGTCGACCGCATTCTTTATCAACGCTAACCATGTGGTAATATGACTGCTTTCGCACAAAATGATTTTTCCAAGCTTGCCAGTTGCTAACATTGCTCTTGCTCTTTCTAACAAGGTTCTGTTCATCCGCTCTACCACTCCATTTTGTTGAGGAGTGTAGTCATTGCTAACCTTGCCTTAATGATTCCTTCTTTTTTTTTTTTTATTTATTGCCGCAAAAAGTATAAAATTCATCACCAGTGTATTCACCTCCATTATTCGCCCTCAAAAACTTGATCTTCTTTCCGTTATCAAGTCCAACCTATGCTTTGTAAACTTTGAAAAGTTTAAACACATCAGACTTCATTCTGATTATGTACACTCAACATCTCTTAAAGTAATAATCAATGAAGAATGTAAAATAGTTTGCTCATCCCAGGGATTGAACAGGTGCTTGCCATACATCATTGTGAACTAATTCTAAAACATGGACACTTTTAGAATTTGATGTCTTTCAGTGTGGGTATTTGCCTTTTGAGGCTGATTTTCGGTGGATGTCTACTTATTTAGTGGTATTTATTGAATTTTAAGGCGATGTTGCTTGCTGATAACACAATGCTTACATAAAGGTAAAGAAACCTTTGTGAGGCCATGAAGTAGCTTTCTAATGACATCAAACAACGTTTATTTTATAGCATCATTTATCCCATGTAATTAACCTATTTTGTATGTATATATATATATATTGCAAAGAATTGTTACTTAATCATTTGTATTTGAGAATTGCAGTAATTATGGAGTACTTGGTGAATATTAGCAAAAGGCACGCATTCTGGAGGTTAATAAAGATATTTGAAGTATTAATGCTTCTGAAACAAATACCGCCACTGTATATTCATCAAGGAAGATACGGCGTATCTGTGCCTCTACTCACCAAAGACCACAAAGGAAACATGATCAATACGTCGTATCCCCATAGAGACAATACTTCTTTATAGGAGAATTTAGTATGTGAATAATTTGGAAGATATCAAAGTTGCTGTCCCTACCTCAATGAAACCCCATTAGATTCGTATCTAAACATTGGATACGCCGTATCGACACTGACTCCAGACCCTATAAATACAAAACTCAAAAACAAGTTTTAAGTGTGCTAAATCATATTCTCGATACCTAAACCACAAGAGTCGATTTTTAGAATAGAAAAAGAGCAGAAGAGGTCTTACAACGCATTCCAATCCATAGGAGACGACGTGTAATTTCTTATACTTTTGTAATCGTTTAGTTTTTGGCTATCAATTCGTTAATTCGTTAGTTTACCTTGGCTAAGCCATTACTCTTGTATTAATTATGATGTTTGAAGGCTAATACCTTCGGGTATTAGCCATTATTATGAAGATCTAAATGTTTGGTTTTGTTTATATCTTGATTTCTTAATTTATTGTTGTATGCTTGTTTATGTTTATCAATTTATACTTGTTTACGTGCTTAAGTATGCGACCTATTATTCAACTGGGTCTAGTCCTACATATTTAATGCGCTGCAACTTCGATGTTGTTTGGGCGTAGACTAAGATGTTCGAGATAGATCTCCCATATGTAATGGTATAGTAGAACACAATAAGAATCATAATAACGTCCTGCCAGCCTGATTGAATTGGTTAGCCTAAAAATATTCCCCCCCCCATCCCCCCCCCCCCCCTTTAAAAACCAAAAATTTATATATATACCCTAAACCAAAAAACCCCCCATCCCCATAACCTACTTTCCTTATTCTATACCTTTGTAGGTGGTGGCTTTAGTCATAACTAAGTAACGTTCCGATCTCTTTGGTATAGTTTGCGATTGTAGACTACCGACCTCAACACAAGTTACCATTAAGCAGTAAGTCGCGTAAAGTACTATCATGAGCTAGGGTTCGTTCGGACATACACCGTGTCGTTCCTCTAGATAGAATTTATAATCAGGCAAATAGGATGCTTTATGCGGCTTGTTTTTAATTGTGACAGAAATTAATGATGTCTATGCCCTTAGATGAAGTCCGCCTAAGGTCTAAGGAATCGATTATGCCACCTCGAGATAAGTAATCAATTGCATTCTGGAGTGTGCGGTCCCCCGGGGGGACGGGGAGTGGGGCCGGGGGGGGTGTTTTTTTGGGGAGATTTCCCCCCCCCAAAATTTTTTTTGGGGGGGGTGGTGGCATTTGGGGGGGTGGTAGGTGCGATGGGGGGGGTTTTTTGGGGGGGAGTAACTAAATAAACAAACACTTCTAATCGGATTAATGATGGCTAATACAATTTTCTATCATAAGGCTTGACCGCTCTTTTATCTTCTGTTAATTTGCTTGCGTGGGTTTTAAAGTGTCCCCCCCCCCCCCCCCCCCCCCCCCGTGGATTGATTGTAGTCACCACCAAACCCAGTGCCAGTCTCCTCAGGCGAAACCCCTTTTTACTCTGTTTAGAATTAGGATTAGAACCTAACATAGGATTAGCATAATGGTTTGACTTAGATTAGAATTAACGTTAGATTAATAAAACCAAAGTATTAATAAATTAAGAGATCTTATACCTCACCTTAAGTGTTCGACACCCTACTTACCATGAAACTACCACCGACTGGGTACACTGCCCGTTAAAGTGTTGTTTTTTTGGTTCAATGTCGCGACCAGAAATATAAATTTAAAACTTTAAATCATAAAAAATATACTCCACACAACGGACACATCAAGTTTTTTAGCAGCCGTAGCCGGGAGTGAAATATTCAATCTTGATTTTGTATTTTTATATTCTTGCGTTTTTATACAATTAGATCTAACCGCTATGAGTAGTGTAAATTAGATTAGTGGATATATTCTTGATATACATCTGACATATATTTTGTATATTTGTTACGTTTAATGGTTGCTTTGTATTTTTGTGTGTTTATTAATTTGTTTTCCTACAATACACTGTTTGGTCGATAACTCGATACGACGTATCCACTACTATTGGATACGACGTATCCAACCTTTTGTTTAATACAGCGTATTCATTCAAAAGATTAATACGGCGTATTCACTTTAATTGAATACGGCGTATCGATCATCTAAAACAGTAACATTATCTTTCCACATTCGATTTCGTATATCTGTGTTTTCTTTCTTCCGAGCCTATCCTACTGATTGTTTTTTATCCCCTTGTTTCAGTAGGGCATGACAAAGGAGTTTTCAACGGAACAAACTAATTCACACCTTACAAAGAACCTGAACGAGAATTTCAATCAACTAGGAAGCACTTCAAGACACTAAGTCTTGACGAATCAAGATTGCCCGATTTTAATTTATTTTCTGACCAAGAACACTCGGAGGAAGAAGTTGCAGAAACAATGGCGGAAACTATGGAACAATACATGAGTAAGACCCGAGCTGACTATGGATCGGGAGTTTCAAGGCCTAAAATTGAAGACAAGGATAACTTTAAACTAAAGGGCCAATTTATCAAGGAACTACGTACCAACACTTTCAGTGGTTCAGATCATGAAGATGCGAACAAACACATTGAGAAAGTTCTTGAGATCATCGATCTATTCCGCATTCCAAACAGTACTGTAGACCAAGTGATGCTTAGAGCATTCCGTATGTCCTTAAATGGATCTGTAAGTCATTGGCTTAGAAACGAACCAACTGGTTCAATTACAATTTGGGATGGTCTTAAAACAAAATTTTTGAACAAATATTGCCCACCCGCTCGAACTGCAAAGAAAATGGAGGAAATCAACAACTTTCAGTTGAACACACTGATGAAAACCGTTTACCAAGCAGATGGGAGCGATTTAATAGAAACTCTTAATGAAGTTGTCCTCAACACTATATAAGTAACGAAGATGCAAATGGGAATGGTAAGTCTTGTTCCTTTAAAATGATTGGGAATTCCTACTCGACAGTTCATTTTTTTTTTTTTATTGATTCAAGAGGCTGAATACCATCTAAGACTACTGATGATGCCCAAGGTAGCCATAAAGAGATAGGAAGAATACTGTCCATAAATGGCCACATTAGGAACATCTAGGGGCTCAAGAAAAACTAAAACTTTTGACAGAATTGGCAGCACCTATACAAGCACAACTTAGCATCTTTGGGAGAGAGATCAAGAAAGTGAATGAAAAGTCTATGACTGTCAAGTTTGGATGCGACAATGTTAAAACCAAGGCGAACCCCATTACACAAAGATTTCCACTCAAGAAGAAGGAAAACCCTCCGAAGAAGACTTACTTACAGTAATTTGTGACCTTTTCAAGGACGGGGGATATAGAGCATGACACTAGCCTTTCGGAGATTCTATCAATTGAACAATGTCGAATCCTTGTGTACCATCGATCTGAGGCAAATTATTGCGAAGACTACTGATGCCTAGTAAAGCAACACACGTATTAACTAAAATATTATATTATGATTGAAAATTACCAAGCTACCCTTGAGACAAGGTAAAAAGGAAAATCTTCACAAATATATTAATATCATCGTATATTAAACCGGGAAGTATGTTTCCCGGGTGTTTTTTTTTTTGAGTTATTCTCCAACCGATTTGTGAAATTGAACTCGTTTGTTGATTTCGACAATGATTAAAAGGAAATTCTTCAAAATATATATAATACGTATATTAACCGGGAAGTATGATTCCCCGGGTCGTTTCCCCAACGATTTATGAAATTGAATCCACGTTTGATGCTCGGACAATGATTTGAATTGGAAACAATAGATGATTTGATTAACTACTTTTAAAAATTAAAATTAACAAATCCTAACAATTAAGCATCAAAACAAATAACGGGAAATCAAAATTTAACTAAAAACGCAAAACGGGACTCCTAAACGGAGGTCAAAAACCCTAAATTTCCAAAAATAAACCTAACTTAAAATTTTCTTTTTAAATGGACTCTATTTGACTAAAAAGTAAGTTTAAAGAAAACTAGAACAAAAACGGAGTTGAAATGAGCGTTAAAACACGATAAACGAGAACGGGGACAAATCTCGTTCTTTAAAAATCGAAATTTTGCAAATTAGACCCTATGAAAGCAAAACTAATTTTCTAACGAACTTTATGACAAAAGAAAATTTTCTAAAAAAGATTTATATTTTTTTGGTTATTTTTCTATTTTTTATGATTTTTTAAAATTTTTAATGAAAATAAATGTTTAAAAATACTAAATGAACTATAAAAATTCTATAAAATTTACAGAAAATAGCTTATACTATTTAAATCCTAGAAAAAATAAACTTATAAGCACAGCTTATCAAATAAGCCGCGAAATAAGCTGAAATAGCTTATTAAGTTTATTGAGGAAAAATGAGTATAAAGAATAAATTGTGCAAGAGTCTTATGAAAAAGACCCAATGGCGCAGTGGTAGTGTGTGTGTTATAAAGGTTGAGATTGTTGAGGTCGGGGGTTCGAGTCTTGCTCACCCCCGACTTCACTTTCCCTTTTTTTTCAAAAACTTATAAAAACAAAGTTGTTGATAAGCTGGTGCTTATCAACTTTAATAAAAGAATTTTTTAATGAAACTTAAAGAATAAGCTATTAACTAAATAAGCTGTTAAACAGCTTATAATATGACAGAAAGTACTTAGCTACTTTTTTTGGCTTTTTAAAGGATTTTTAGAACTTCACAAGCTAAAATAAGCTAAACCCTAAGAACAAAAAGCACTTTTAAGACTAAAGTTAACCTAATAAGCTACTAGAGAATAACTATTAAACCTGAAATCTCCAAATAAGCTCAAACAGTACTAACTTAATGTTAGTACTGCTAAGCTTCTTACTTAAAGCTACTAAACTACTAAGAGCTAGATAAGCTCTTGGGAAAAGCTTAAACTGAGCTTATCTACTCTTCTTAACCTAATAAGCTAAAATGCACAAAAATAAGCACAAAGTGACAATCCATAAGCTGAAATTCTCAAATAAGCATTAATAGAAAACTTAAAACCAAACAGTCCCTACAGGAATCTTTGAGCTTATTTTTAGATAAGCTCTTGGATTCTTGTGGGGAAATAGCTTATTAAAGCTTATACTACAACTAAATAGCTACTTTAATCTACTTTTAAAAATGATTTTGAAACAAAATAGCTTAATGAAAAAGCTCTTTGAAAACAGTCCTAAGGCTTAAATCATGCTTAGTTTTACTTTGAAAATGAAAATGAAAAAGGGCACTTTTGCAGCTTAAATTTAGATGACAAAATAAGCTAGAATTTTAAAACTAATTGTAAACTTGTGAAATATGACCTAAAAGCTATTTATAATCTGCAAATCAAAAGCTAAATACTATTTTAACCTACTGAAAATGAAGCTAGAAAATTATACTTATGCCTTTTTATGTATCTGATGCAGTTGACACACTTATAACCAAAACTTAAACTAGACAAAATGCAGGCCTAATAAGACTATTCTAACAAGCTTAAAACTCAAAATGAAAGACAAGAAAGATAATGACTATTGCTAGAAGAGATCTAAGCTAAGTTATGCAAAATACTTTGACAGATTTCTACTAATTTTAACCTAACTTATGAAAAACTAATTATCCTAATCCTAGCTTATGAATTTAGCTTAAACAAACCTAAATGAGAGTTTTAAAGCAAACACAAAAGACCAAAAGGCCACAAGCAGTACTAACTTGTAGTTAGTACTGCTGTGCCAAACACCCCTTTAACAATACTCATGTTCATATTAGCTTATTAAAATGAAATTAAAAGCTCAAATACTAAATACCAGATAATAAGCAACTTATAACAGACCTAAAAAGCTAAAAACACTAATCCAATAAGCTGAAATCAATAAGCTACTAGCTACACTTATATTTTTGGTTTTTTTATTGATTTTAAGGACAAATTAAACAAAATTAAGATCTAAGCTATATTAACTAAAAACAGATTATCAAATAAGTCTAATAAGCATAATAACACATTAATAAGCACAAATAAGCAACTAGTAAGCTGAAATTAACCAAATGCAATATTTAAGCTAAATAACTTGAATTTTAAAGGGAATTTACCTCTGCCTTAGCTAAACAAAGGCAACTAAGCTCAAAAGCTGTCTACAAGCTCTGGCTTATTGTAAATAAGCCAGTAAAAGTCCATATGAGCTCTTCCAAAGTAAGCTCATCTTCCAAAAGTCCAAAATCCATTAAGCAAGGGTAATTTATTAATTTTAAGGATTTAAGTAAACTAGATGACTGAATTAAGCTCAATTTGATCTTAGAGACTCAAAGAGCTTGTATGAGCTTATTAGTAGCTTATGAAACAGTAGCACAAACATTTGAGAATATGAGAGCTTAATAATGAAAACAGCTTATGAAAACTTAAAATGAGAATTTTATTAATACTAAAAACGGATTACAATGCTTTGGAAATTGAAAGTTACAAAAGTTTAAAGAGAAAAATTACATTTAAAACTGAAAATTACATAAGCTATTGAAAACTAAAAGTTTTTTTTAAGAAAAAAGAAGATGATCATGTGAGAGTGAAGGAGTCCTTTTATAGCTGCCAGGAGAAGCTTCTAGGTCCAAAGTTTGTTACACGATCCCATCAATCCTGGCTCTTCATTTCTTCCAATGATTTGATGCTCAATATCTACTGTTGGATTAGATTTTGATCACACGGATTGCCAACGTGGAAATCCGTGTGTCAAAGGCCTTTGTGCTTCTTTTCCATACGTTTTAGTGTAAAATCCTCATTCCCCGTGTGTTTTCTTCAATCCACGCGTGCCATTCCCTTTTGGGAATTGAACAATAAGAGCTTCTTGTGACGTATAACTCTGCCAAAGTGTACCTTATCACTTGAATTGCTATGCCACGTAGCCAATTTGAATTACCCCTTTGTTTTGACTCGAGGTTAAACGGAGACGATGGGTGAATAGTAGAAACAGAAATTCCCGCATAACTTTCTTTTATAAAAAGCGTTTAACTTTTTCTTTTTACCTGGGTTTATAACTTCAGGCTTATAAGGGATTTTGGGCTTGGTTTTTAGGATTGGGCTTGGACTTTGTGTTTTGTTATAAGAAGTTAACGGGTGTTAACTCTTATAATTATAGGAGTTAACACCGTTAGGGTTTAGGGATTATTTTTGTAATTTTGGTAAATATGAGGGACTGATTTGGTAATTTTGGATTTTCTCTTTTTGTGTTGACCATGTTTGACTGAAGGTTGACTTGAGTTGACCACTGTTGACTTTTGATAGCATTCTCCCGGCTCTTTGTGTGCTCTTCCGTTCCAGTGTTCGTGATTGTCCGGTTTTGACCATTTACTTGAGATTTTTGTAATATCCGTACCTACACAATCACAAAGACAAAACAAGCAATATTCAAGCATTTAAAGCATAATTTTGTCTTTTTAGGGCCATTTTTGATATAAAACGGATATGTGTTTTCTCACATATCAACCCTCATCTTGTTATTGACCACTATTGCAATCTTTTTGACCATCTATATCTTATATACATGTACTTCTAGTAAGATAACACATAGATATCATAAACACTTAAACAAAAATCAAACCATTCTCTCTTTTCCTCCCTTAATAACCCACAACTCAACCCCCCCTATAAACTATCCATACAAAATTTTTCTATCACTTATTTACACATTCTCATATCATATCTAAGATGTCCTAAGTTGTTTGCAAGGGTTGGTTAAGGGTTTACAAGTGTTGAAGCAAGAAATCAAGATTAGGGTTTCATATTGAATTAGGGTTTTCATAGCTTGCTAGCTTGGGTTTAAAGGCTAAACAAGGGTTTAGCACACATTTTTCATCATCATACATCATCACAAAGGTTACCTAAAACCTTTATCTTTTCATTTTCATGATTATATGTGTATATGATGTTTATGTAGTAAAATCACCATTTAGGGCTTTTTAACATGTAAACTGTATTTTTACTTGTAGTTATAAATTTGTGCACTTATACACATGTTATGTTGAGAATAACATCATGTTAAAATGGACACATAAGTATTTTACACTATTGGTTAAGCATAAAAAGTGTATGTACAAAATTAGGGATTTAAAGGTTTCTTAATATGTTACAAGTGAAAGTAATGCAAATGACATGTAAATCTTGTTTATGGACTTTTGGTTATGATATATGAACACTAAATTAAGGTTATAATGGAAGTATAACTTTTGTACACCTTTGGTTAATGCATAAAAGGGTTATGTATAAACTTGTTAAATAAAGGTTACTTAAGAAAGTATTAAATTTAAAAGAGTTGTTATGGACTTGTTGTCATGGACTTTTGGACAATTATGGACTAGTGGACTCTAATATATGTATGACATATAATATATATGGTATAGAATACTTGTGGTAATTTACAAAGTTGAAAGTATAAAAACAAAGGTTAATTATGGACTTAACAAAGTCATTCAATATTTCTGTCAAAAATTCGTATAAAAATATATTTGTTTTATATTTTTATAAAATACTACATCTCAAGACGAATCCGGGCATGTAAGAAACTTGAAAAACGGATAAATAACGAAAAAGATACGGTAAAAACAAGTTATACGATAAATAAACGGATTTATAAAAGAATTTTTATAAAACAATTTATAAAACAGCAAGTTTAGTATTTTTAACAGATTACGCATATTTTTAGGATTCCAAATTGATAAGAAACGAAAATTTTCAATTAATAACGAATGAGTTATGAATTTCGCGAGTTTACGACAATATAATTTTTTATAAAAAACTATTTTTATAAAAAGGTTTACCGTTCATGACAGAAAAAATTATTTTGTAAACCTCATAAATAATAGAAACTTTCATTTAGATAACGTGCTCAAAATTAAAAAATTTCCGTTTTAAAAAAAAAACGGAGCTATAACGAATAAAATACGATGTTTACGGGTTTTACGATAACTAAAACTATAAAAATAACTTTATAACTGGTGTGAACAGTAAAAAGTACTGTTCATCAGGGGACTAAAAATATGAAAATGTCAAATTATGATAACTCGTCCTAATACGAAAGCGTGGGCATAAGAAACGTCAAAATCGGGCTTAAAACGCGAAAGTTACGCCAGTTTTACTACAACTGGAAATATAAACGTTTTAACTTATTAAACACAATTTTACCAAAACAATTAGATGGTGATTAGCTATATAGAATTATGCATGGTAGTAATTGCCCAGTGTGATTAGTACTTATACGACCTTAATTTAAATAGGTCGCATCTGACGATTTGCGTGGCGCATTATCTGTGATATACTTGATATTCACTCACTCAAGGTGAGTTCATAGCCCCACGTTTTACATGCTTTTGTTTTATAAGTTTTTGGGGTGAGAAACATGCAATGTTTTATAACTGGACACAAGTGGTTAAGTTTTATATTATGATTACGTGTTGCCTAAGTAGCGATAACCCTAGTTGAGCCCATTATCATGAACTGTCAGTTACTGGATTGTGAGCGCGAATGTTATGAATAGATCTATTGGGATTGACATCCCCGTTCGGGTGATTAGCTATCACTGGGCAAACGAACGTATACCATGTCGAACATAGGATGTTGCGGGTTAGAACATCATCACGGGCAATGTAGGCCATTTATATGGTATTCATTTATGTCGAGCTTCAGTGTCATGAGCTTAGGGCAACGTAATTACATTTATATGATGTCTGCATCTGTTGCATTATCATACACTTGGGAAATCTTGTGGTCCTACAATATATGATTTATCAAACCTATGAATTCACCAACATTATTGTTGACGTTTTAAAGCAATGTTTTTCAGGAGATCAGTAAGCATAAGGTGCCAAGGATACATTGGTGATTTTGTTTTGGGATGTCTTGCTAAAGATTTGGTTGCATTGTGTTTTGGGAAACTCATGTGTTGGGAACCAGTATCTTTGTAATAATAACAATGAACAAGTTAAAGCTTCGGGCTATTTGTATCAAACATATGTTAAATCCAATGTATCAGTTTTAAAACGACTTTTTGGTCGTTCTATATATATCTTGTGTTATTGATCTGAGAAGTAACACGCCCCGGACCCTTATTCCGCTGCGACCCAATTTAGGGGTGTTACAGATTGGTATCAAGAGCCAAGGTTATAGAGAACCAGGTCAAATGTTTTTGCTGGACTATAACCATTTTCAAACATCGAATTCATACAAAGGGGTTTTACATAGGACATACATATGTGCATACATTCATGCATACACTACTTGTTGCATTAGTTGGTTGGACTAGATGCATTCATAATTGATATACATGTTATGATATAAATGTATATTACTATAAGAGTCTTATATTAAATACTAATATAAGCTATTTTGAATTTTCAGATTCAGTCATGTCAGATTCGGATGAATCGGGGGTTACATACACGGAGGTTTCCAGCCCATTTGAGGGTTTATCAGACATAGGATCACCGAGAGCCAATGATCACAAGTACCTTGAGCTACCTGGGATGCCAGAGGACCCATACGTGGAGGCCACTCTTCAGGCCCCACCCTTTCCAGATTACGTGCCTAGCCCTGAGGAGCCAGAGCAGGCACCACCTTCGCCAGATTATGTTCCAGGCCTAGAGAATACTGATGATGAGATTGTTGCTGAGGATCAGCCAGATGCTGAGGATGCCTCACCCACTGCTCAGTTACCTGACTATGTCCCGGAGTCCGATCCTGAGGCGGACTCGAAGGAGGATGATGATGAGGACCCTGAGGAGGATCCTGTTGACTATTCTGCTAATGGAGGAGATGACGGAGATGATGAGGATGAGTCATCAAAGGAGAATGAGGATGATGAGGTTGACATGGAGGCTGATGAGGATGAGGAGGAGGAAGAGCACCCAGCTCCTGCCGACTCTGTAGTTGTTGCTTTACTAGCTACTGATCAGGCCCCATCTGCGGAGGAGACAGAGCCGTTCGAGACTGATGAGTCTGCGGCCACACCACCACCACACCCTGCATATCGTGTGACAGATAGGATTTCTATTCCAGCTCTAGTACCTACACCAGCATGGTCTGATGCAGAGGTTGCCAGACTTCTCGATATATCTACTCCACCGTCATCACCACTCTCCCCATGGTCTTCACCAATTCCCCAGATACCTTCTCCATCACTACCACTATCACCACCCTCACCTGTGTTATCTCCAGTACCACCTCCTAGCCCTATTCGTTCATTGGGCTATCGAGCTGCTATGATCCAGATGAGAGCTGAGGCCGCATCTACTTCCCATTCTCTACCATTACCACCACCCTTCATACTCTCCCCCACCATATTAGATGCACCATCATCAGGGGTACCACCACCCTTTCCCTTATCAGTTCCTACTTTATCACCACCATTGCTACTACCCTCTACTAGTCGTAGGGAGGACAAACCCGAGGTTACCTTACCACCTCGGAAGAGGTTAGGTATCGCTCTTGGTCCTAGATACGAGGTAGGAGAGAGCTCATCTGCTGCTGCTACTAGACCGGCTAGAGGTCTTAGGGAAGAATATGGCTTGGTAGCTACTATGGATAGGGAGATGAGGCGTGATCCGAAGAGAGAGGTTAGATATGGGATCACCGACTCGTGGGATGAGATAGTTGAGACCCTGCAGGAGGCACCAGTTAGTACTGACACGGAGTTGGGTAGACATATGACAACATTTGAGACTAAGGTTAGGAAAGACGCAGATGAGATTTATTCAAGGTTAGACGATGAGCAGAGTTAGAGACAGCTATTGGCTGGTCGGCTCAATATGTTGTTTAGAGACAGACGAGCACATGCATATACATGTCATCAGATAGAGACAGAGGCTAGATTCTCCCGAGAGGCTTAGAGGCGATCGATGGATGTGAGTGATCTTGCCCGCGGAGAGGTTATGTTACTGCGCACTACCGTACTGGGTCAGATGTCAGAGATTAGAGAGTTGCATGCTGCTAATCACAAGAGACAGGCTATGATTTTAGAGATGCTGAAGGCAGACCATAGGAAATCTGCAGAGATGAGAGAGTTGAGGACAACTGATCATACCCGATAGCAGCAGCTTATACATATATTGACAGTGATGCAGTCATTACAGGGACAAGTGACCACACTACAGGGACAGGTGACAGCACTACAGGGACAGGTTACCGCACTACAGGGACAACAAGGACCCGCTGGAGGTCTTGCACAGCCAGAGCTGCCAGAGGAGGCTGGTAGCAGTTCATAGATTAGATCATGTTATGGCTAGTTATTTTGTATATAGCCTACTAAGTATTACGGGTTTAATCCCGGCTAGTAAGGCTTTAGGTTGTTATGTTTATTTTGTAACCTAATCGTTATGATCATTTTGTATCTGAACCATTCATGTATGTTTTCCAATTTATATATGGAATGGTTGTATTATGTCACGTCTGTAATCGAATTTGTTATGAATGAATGTCGATTTGGTTATATCATTGTTGATTACAATTCAGTTGTATATTTCACTGTGTGATGTGATCTCACTTTATTTATCATGAATATGTCATGTCATGGTTATGATTTTATGAAATCTAATGGGTATTGTATTTTTTTGTGATTGAATAAAATGGCACTAAAACGAGCCACAAGGTCAACACCGGTCACAACAACCCCAGCCCCAACAGCAACCACCACCACATCGGTCACTAATGCCCAACTTCAGGCAATGATTGACCAAGGTGTCACTGCCGCTTTGGCAGCTCGTGATGCAAACAGGAATGGCGATGACAGCCACACTTCGGGAACGGGTGGCAGAAGGACTGAACGCGTTGCTCGGGAATGCACTTACCAAGACTTTATGAAGTGCAAACCTCTATATTTCAAAGGCACTGAGGGAGTTGTTGAATTAACTCAATGGTTCGAAAGGATGGAGACTGTTTTCCGCATAAGCAACTGCTTTGTGGAAAATAAGATTAAGTTTTCCACTTGTACTCTTCTAGCAGGTGCTTTAACATGGTGGAATTCCCATGTTTTGACTGTCAGTCATGATGTTGCATATGCAATGACATGGGCCGATCTGAGAAAGAAAATGACTGCCAAGTACTGTCTAAGGAACGAGATGAAAAAAGCTTAAGGCTGAATTGTGGAATTTGAAAGTGAAGGGTACTGATGTGATTGGGTACAACCAACGTTTCCAGGAACTAGTACTGCTATGTGTTAGGATGTTTCCTGAGGAGTCTGACAAGATTGAAAGGTACGTCGGCGGATTGCCCGACATGATCCATGGAAATATTGTAGCATCAAAGCCGAAAACCATGCAAGAGGCTGTTGAAATGACCACTGAATTAATAGATAAGAAAGTCAGCACCATTGCTGAAAGACAGGCTGAGAACAAAAGGAAGTTTGAAAACACTTCCTGAAACAATCAAAACCAACAACAACAGAACAAGAGATGAATCAAACAAGGTATCATCAAAGAATGAAAATGGCGTCATGAAAACGCTCCGATTGCAACCTAATTATGTTTAGTCGTATGAGTACTAAGTTAATTGATATATCTAATTACTGTTAATATTATTTTATATTGCTACATTACCATCTAATTGTATTGTGAAATATATTCATGAAATCGCCATTTGATAAATAATAAAACCTGTATATTATACTCGTAATAATTGTATAAATAGTTCATTCGCCTTTTGTTAGATAATTTTTATAAAGATTTGAACATGTATAAATATTTATATATAAGTGATTTAAAATGTTATATTTCTTTCGAAAATTTTTTTTATTAAAAACGAACCAACACTTTCACGTAGATATAGTGCACAGTTATAAAATAGTGTGTTTTTCCTCGTTTTAAGTCTGTTTGGTACGTTCATTGTATTCTACGCTTTTCTGTATAAGAAGATTTATCAAAATATTACATTTTAGTATTTTAAGTTCTCTGATGAACATTACTTTTTACTGTTCATGCACTTTCATAATTTATTTTTATAAATTTAATTAGTGTAATCTCGTAAAAGTCATATCTTATTCATTTTAACTCCGATTTTAGTGATTCTTTCGAGCACATATTCGTAATTAAAAGTTCTATCAAAGTATGATATTTTTCAGAAAGTATATGAGATGAACAATACTTGTTTTTATAAAATTATTTTTATAAAAGTATTTATTATCGTAAGCATAAAAAATTCGTAACTCCTTCGTTATTGATCAAATAATTATGATTCTTAATGTTTTGGAATCCTAAAAATATGTAATTTATACAAAAAATAATTATATGTTTTTATCAGAATTGGAAAGTAATAAGTTTTTATAAAAGCTTTTATTATCGTAAAACTTGCAAATGGCGTATCTTCTTCGTTATAGCTCGGATTTTCAAGTTCTCTACATGCATACGATCGTCATGGCATGTAGTATTTTATAACAATATAAAATAAATACATTATTTTCTAATTAAAAACAATAGGTTTTGATATTTTTGTTAAAATGAGTTTAAAACTTGTTTTTATAAAGTTTTATTTGGTAAACTTTGTTCAAGTTCCTTACAACACTTATACTACAAGTACCATGTACTTTAGGTCCTTTAGTCCATAAATTGTCCAAGTATTTTCCATGATAACAAGTCCTCATATTTTTTTTACTTATAAACTTAATAAGTAGACTTTTTAAACAACTAGTTTATATATACTTTGATAAAGTAACTCATACTTGTATAATTCTTATTCTTCCATTACAACATGATCTTAACATTAATATAACATGAGACAAAGTGTAGTATATTTGATATCATAACACAAGCATGGATGATTGGGTTGGCTAATTATCTAGAGAGAGAAAGTGAGGTTTCTAGTGAGAGAAAAACCAAATGAAAGCTTTATGATAAAATGAACAACCAACCCCTTCCCATGGCTGGAAAGGGGTTTATATACAAGTGTTTGTAAGCTCTATGGGCTTGGGTATGGGCTTACACTTGGGTAAAAGACCCGGCCCAATACCGAGAGCCATACGCTTACTTTCACATATGAGCTATGATATACAAACGATACACGGGGTGGACCGTTCTTTTTCATAATCCTAACATCTCCCTAAGGGAGGTCACCCCATAAAATACAATTTGAATAATAGTCAATGAGTTGATCTTTGGGCCTCAGCTCGTTGAATTTGATTCTACCATTCATTGACTTCATTGTACATCTTGTAGTGATCCTTGAGCTTTGTTCCTTAGACTTGTGTGATCTTCGAGCTTTCTTTGAGATCACCAGCCACAGTAAGTCTCTTAATCATCCTTGTTGTGAAGTGTTTCCTTCATGTGATGTTGTGACCTTTGGACTCGCATGCTCACACTTTTCTTGATCATGATACTACTTCTCAGAGTTGCGGAAGCCGTATTATAGGTCATTCAGTTGTCATGATGTCTTTACTTGGAAACTTTAAGTATTGCATTGGGTGGTGAATTGAACTCCACTTAAATGAGGTATATCCTTCTCCACTTTGCTTGATCCTGTAATAAAACAGTTAGCAATAAAGCTGTGGCGAATAATGGCTTTGTCATTCGCCAGAGTTGGTTGGATTAACCTCCGATCGTAGGGGACGACATGTGATCAGGTAGATCCTCTTAAGAGGAATCTCCTTGACAGGATTTCCAGTATAAGTATTGGATTATCAAATGTATAGCCATCAGAATCACCATACTTGCCTATTCTCTTTATCGGAACGTCTCAAAGCAGACAACACGATAAGAGTGAATCGGTTAGTTACTGTCTTACCGATTAAAAGATAAAAATTGATTTGAAAATCAATCGACGTGTTACTTGAGAAAGTATTTTTGTGACACATCGATAGTGTTTTATAGCACAAAATCAAATTTCATCAGAAACACATTTGTTTTGAAAGATATACACAGTCAATGTGCTAGAAAATCAGTTGTTGAGCACATCGAAAGGTTTTTCAAAAGCTATTCGTCAATTCACTGCTTGGAACAAGTTTGATTCATAAAGAATCGCACCATCGTTGCTTTCCATTTGTCACAAGTTTAATCCATAGTGGATCTCACATGTCACCTACCAAGAGCTTGTTTGATGTTGGCTCTAGAAGGATTTCCATCTTCATTGTGAGTACTTTCGTATCACTCGGATGTTCTGGCAATACCACGAGGATAATGCGTAGGACTTTTAAGATCTTTACTTGTTGTCACAGTGTGTGAAGAACAAGCATAGTTTGTATTAGTGTCCTAACGAGATTTGTGGATGATCTCATGGCTCTAGACTCAATAGTGCATTTTTGGTTTTTAGTAGTCGGAGGCTGGAGCAGACTGCCACCTTTTCAATATCATCTAACTCAGAGTGAGAGAGACGATAGAAATGTATTGATCTCCATGAGAAATGAAACAAGAATCCTTTGAGGGATCTTGAGTGGCTAGGGAGGGTTGTGCAGCGTATCACTGGGTCCATGATACTTGTCTTCAATATCAGCAATCAATCATGTGATTCTGACAGCATATGTATTGACTCGGTTTCTGCCTAATGTTTAAGGAGGGCTGCTTTCTTTTCACCCTTTATCTTAACATTTCTTTTTCATTCTTCAAACCCCTTCAGTGCTTACCGAGACTTCATTACTAAAACCTTGTTGGGTATGTTCCAGTACTAGCTCCATCTTAGTCCGCACTATTCCCTTATTCTCACATTACTCCTTTTTAATCATACCTAAGGACTTCTACATTAACTAGTGGGTTGTCACTGGGTAGATCCCTTCTGGTTTTGGGGGATCGTGGGAAACGAGTACCTATCATTTCCTTCCCTTATAACTTCATAAGTTGACTTTACAGGGTACGGTCTTAGGTATTTCCACGTATAAGCCATCATTAACAATTCTCCCAATTAATATGTGCTACGTATTCGTAAAGGTTTAGCACATATGGAGGAGCCTCACTTGAGGTTAAAAGATCCACATTATATATCAGAATTTTCATAATTAAATCACATTTTCTCCCCAGAGCAATAGTTTCAAATCCGTTAAGATTTTAGGTCTCGATTGATTTAGTTAGGACATTTTGGGAGAAATTGTATACTGGTTTATATATATCCGATATGTAACATATAGTTACTTAATATAATAAGCCTAAGTTTCAAGTTTTAGTCACTACTTAATAATTGGTACATTTACAACCAACATTAAGATATACTACCCCTCATTCGGTCTCTTCAGTAACCTGGTAGTCGCCTTCTCGAAATCCGTCCACCACAAAAGCTTCAGATTCAGGAATGATACATCGTGTCTTTATCGATTTGGATAGCGAACATGAAATCCTTGCTTTTGGACAACGTCTTTCTTCGTCCAAAATCTTGTATTCATCCCTGGATTTGTCTTGTTGACTCTGAACTCTTTGACTCGGTAGTCCAACGCTTCATCGATCTATTAAAGAGTACCATCACTGAACTTGTGGATCTCATTGAACCGCATAATCATCTGCATCCCGTATCGTCTCTGAATGTAACGCCCTATCAGAGTACTATGACCTGTGTAGTCATGCTTGAACTCAAATCCGGTGGCATCCCATCAAGGTTTGGTGAGATTTAACTGCGTCTAGTAACTCTCAATCCCCAGCTGAAAGTCTTCTACACGTTGTCGGATAACCAAGTTTCTTGTCCAGAGGCTGACCGTAGTAGTGAGAACCTTTTTGTCATCGGGAGAAAGATGGTTCAAGTGATCACTTGAAGATTTTACAAGTTCAGATCTTTCCCATAATTAGTCACTAGGGTATCATATATTTTGAATATCCCTTTCCGCGATGACATATTCCTTGAGATCAGCTCGTCTGAAGGATGATCTTTTCAAGTATTTGTAACCTCATACAAGTGAGAAGACTTCGATCGGTGACACTTAAGATACGCATGTGAGTTTGGACGGCTCTGCGTCTCCTTCAGAAGAGAATATGTCAATGTAGAAATTGTTGCTCTTTGGAAACCACCAGTGAGTGATTTCCAAACATCGCAGTGATGTCATATTTTAACTCCTCTTCAATCCAGAACTGATCCGTACCAGTTGCTCTAAGCCGACATCTAGATAGAAAGTTGCCTTCATCTTTGAGATAGACAAGGCTGGTCTGCCAATCTTGCGACCGTATCGAAGATACTCCAGATCTTTGTTGAAGAAGAAGTCAGATTAGATGGTAATATGACCTGGTTCACCACCAAGTGGAAGTGGCTTGCTAACATTGTACTGTAGAATTGCATCATCCACTTTATCGGTGAGAAGCTTGTGGCACTTATTACATTTGGATCTAGAGATGAAACTACATCTGGTTTGAAAGGCTTTGACATTTTACATATGCAGGGCCTTCCAAGGTCTTTAGGGGGAGTGGTTGAGTTCAGAGATTCCTTGTCATTTACAATTCATCCATAAATGTTGCGATATCACCAGTCTGAGCAAGTAATGAGTTCTCTGGTGGAGGTACATATGTAGTCTTCAGAGCAGAGGCCCAGTTGTTAGTTGGTACAGGCAAATCAGATGACGGTATGGTCCAGGCAGGTTCTGGAGAAGCAGGTCGATCTTCAGTGAGAGGTTTCCACCAACTCTGCCTCAGGTTGACTGTAGGAATATGATCACGTCCTACCTCTTCACCACTAGAATATGCTTGTTCATCTGCAGTGGTTTCATCATCCATATAAAGATCATCAGGAATCGTTGTAATTGAAGGCTTAATCCGGGTGTCAATCATTGTCCAAGCAGAGTATTCAGCTGAAGCAGCTGTCTTTGAGGAACTTGGGGCCGCGGTGCTTATTGACTGACCTCCCTGATGAGTGGATGAGGATGGAGGTGGTGGAGGAGGAGCTTGAGCAGAATCGGAGGCTCCGGTTGTGCCAGAAGCCCCTGATGCGCCTGACGGTGGTGGAGGAGGAGGTGGTGGTGAAGGTGGCGACCCAGGCGGAGTCTTTGGAGAATCTTGCTTACTTTTCTTAGTTTCCTCCTGAGCCTTATAAACATCGAAGTCCTCACATTCATAACGACGGATGGAGTCCTGCAGTGTTTAATCATTGCTACTCGGTGGACAACATGTCAATTGTCATAGTTCTCCTCCAACTGTAGTTGGAGCAGATTTCCTTCTTGTCAGACGTTAGGGAGATCACTTGAAGCTAGCGCACGAATAGGCGCTCTCATTGCATGCTTTTACTGATGAGTTAACCACCTCCTTAAATGATTCATTAATTTTCGTCAATCTCTTGTGAATCAATACAACTCACTTAGTCTGCTCTCTGATAATTTTGGGTAAGTCCATATTTTCCAACTTATTGATCCTACTCCCCTGCTTGTCTAACCGTGCTTCAGAGCTTGATTTTCTTCCACTAGATTCGTGGTTAAAGCCTCTTCAAGTTCACCCATACGCTTGATGATGATGGGATCTGACGGACCTTGTTGTGGTTGAGGTGGTAGTGGAAGAGTTGTTGTTGTTGTTGCTGAGGTTGTGGTTGTGGTGGTTGGTAATAGCCAATGAACATTGGGAGAATCGGGTCTGGGCACGGGACCGATCACCAGTGATGTCATAGGGGGGATAACAGAGGTGTCTTGCTGAATAGTGACGGACACCATTGATTCAGCCTCAGTGTCTACTGTCATTTTCTCATAATTGGCTTCCGACGGTTTATCATCAATGAATTGATCGCCATAGCTGAAGGTCACCTTGGTTTAGGTGTTGGAGAGAAACAAACATTCTTGTTGAGCTAACAGGTTCTTCTGGAATCTTTCTATTCATCTAACTTAAGCTTGAGATTCTCTTGAATTAAGGGTATGTCTATGCTATGGAAATCATTCTCCATATGCTCAGGTTGTGGTTGACTGGGAGAGCATCAGTGATCTCAAACATACGAGTGTTCAAGGTTTGGTCCAGACGAGAAAACACTAGGAGTAGGTAAGGTTCAGATTCAGCAAACATCATCAAGGTTTGTCAGCATGGCCTTCATCTAGTTTACTAAGAGTATGGTCCAGCCTGGCCTTCGTCTTGAGCCCACTTCTACCAATGAAGTTTACTTCATCAGACTCCGTGTCACTGCCAAGATAATTAAGTTCAGCATAAAGGGAGGAGAATCTTCATGGGACCGCTGGTTTGATGGTACGGGAGTGTGTCTCTGAAGATTTTCTGTTTAGTCTAGCTCTTTTTTTTGGAGTCTGATGGTGTAGAAGAACTTTGAGTGCATTGTTCTTCTACACTCAGGACTCATATGAAAAAGAGCCTGACTAAAACAGTATATTCTTTAGAGACACACTCCGTTCATTGCAACCGCGGGCCATGAAGAGTCTTCCTCCCTTTATCGTTGAAACTTAGATTATCAGGCAAGTTGACACGGAGTCTCTGATGATGAAAATGCCTTCAGTGGTTAGAAGTTGGGCTCTAAGACGAAGGCCAGGCTGGACCAGACCCTAGTAAACTAGTCCCCTTGGCCAGGCTGGACCAAACCCTGATGATGTTGCTGAATCTCAACCTTTACCAACTCCTAGTGTTCTCGCTGGACCAAACCTTGAACACTCGGATGTTGAGATCACTGATGCCTCCAGTCAACCACAACCTGATGCATATGGTATGAACGGATTCATAGCAATTGCTTATCCCTGAAAGTTCAAGAGAATCTCAAGATGACTCAGTTGATGAATAGATTTTTCCAGAAGATCCTTGGTTAGCTCTACCAAGAATGTTGTCCTTCTCCAACACCTAACCAAGGACTTCAGCTATGGCGATCAATTCATTGATGATAAACCGTCGGAAGCCAATTATGAGAAAATGACAGCAGACACTGAGGCTGAATCAATGGTGTCCGTCACTATTCAGCAAGACACCTCTGTCATCCCTCCTATGGACATCAACTTGTGATCGGTCCGCGTGCCCAGACCCGATTCTCCCTAATGTTCATTGCCTATTACAACAACCACCACAACCTCAACCTCATGAACAACTAAACAACAAACTCTTCCAATACCACTCAACCACAACAAAGTCCGTCAGATCCCATACAATCATCAAGGTTTATGGTGTGAACTTGAAAGAGCTTGTCACGAATCTAGTGGAAAGAATAATCCAAGCTCTGGAAAGCTACGGTTAGGACAAGCAGGGGAGTAGGAATCAATATGTTGGAAAAATATGGATTACCCAAACTGATCATCCCGTCGCTCTCACTCGCTCTATGGAGTTTATTGCATTCACAAGAGATTGACCGAAAAGTTAATGAATCAGTTAGGAGGTGGTTTTATCTCTTCAGTAAAGCATTGCAATGAGAGCTCCTATTCGTGTGTTGCTTTCAAGGATCTCCATACGTCTGACATGAAGGTAATTCTGGCACCAAATCATTTTGTAGGACGAACAATGACAATACAGGACATGTTGTCACCGAGTTGCTATGAAGCACTGAAGGACTCCATCCGTCGTTATGAATGTGAGGACTTCATGTTTATAAGGCTATAGGAGGAAACTAAGAAGTAAAGTAAGCAAGATTCTCCAAAGGGGACTCAGCATGGGTTGCTACTTCACACAACCTACTCTCCATCCACACGTCAGGCGCATCAGGGGCTTTTGGCAAACCGACCTATGATTCTTGCTCAAGTTCCTCATCCACACACCTCCATCCTCTATCCACTCATCTGGAGGTAGTCAATATAATGCACTGCGGCCCCAAGTTCCTCAAAGACAACTGCTTCAGCTGAATACTCTGCTTGGACAATGACTGACACCCGGATTAAGCCTTCAATTACAACGATTCCTGATGATCTTTATATGGATGATGAAACCACTGCAGATGAACAAGCATATTCTATAGAGAAGAGGTAGGTTGTCATCATATTCCTACAAGTCAACCGGAGGCAAGAGTTGAGTTGGAAACTCTCACTGAAGATCGGACCTGCTTCTCCAGAACATGCTGACCATACCCGTCATCTGATTTGCTTGTAACAAGAACAATAGGGCCTCTGCTTCTGAAGATAATATTGTACCTCCACTAGAGAACTCATTACTTGCTCAGACCGGTGATATCGCGACATTTATGGATTGGTATTGTAAACGACAAGGAATCTCTGAACTCACTCCTAAAGACCTGGAAGGCCCTGCATATGAAATTGTCAAAGTCTTTCAATCCAGTTGTAGTTTCTCTAGTTCCAAATGGATAATGTACACAAGCTTTCACCGGTAGTGGATGATTGTCTAATTCTAAAGTTACAATGTTTGTGCAAGCCACTTTTCCACTGGTGTAACAAGGTCAATATTTACATCCAATCTGACTTCTTCTTCAACAAAGATCTGGAGTATCTTCGATACGGTCGCAAGATTGGCAGACCAGCCTTGTCTATCTCAAAAATGAAGGCGGCTTTTATCAAAGATGTCGCGCTCTTAGAGCAACTGGGGACCGGATCAGTTCTGGATTGATTGAAGAGGGGGTAAAATATGACTTTCACCGCGTTTTTGTTTGGAATCTCTCACTGTGGTTTCATAGACACATTTACATTGACTTATCTCTTCTGAAGGAGACAGCAGAGCGTCACAAAACTCACATGCGTATCTTAAGTGTCATCCGAATCGAAGTCTTCTCAATGTATGGGTACAATTACATGAAGAAGATCATCCTTAGTCGAGCTGATTCTCAAGGAATATGTCCATCGCGGAAAGGGATTTCAAATATATGTACCCTAGTGACTTTGAAGATCTGTACTTGTTAAATCTTCAAGGTCACTTGAACCATCTTTCTCCCGATGACAAAAAGGTTCTCACTACTACGGTCAGCCTCTGGACAAGAAACTTGGTTATCCGACAACGCGTAGAAGACTTTCAGTGGGGTTGAGAGTTACTAGACGCAGTATTAAATATTCACCAAACCTTGATGGGATGCCACCGGACTTTGAGTTCAAGCTATATACACAGTCTATAGACTATGCAAAGGGCAGTTATTCGAGACAGATACGGGATGAGATGATTTTGCGGTTCAAGTGATCAAAAAGTTCGTGATGGTACTCTTTATTGATCGATGAGCTTAAGTTGGATACGAGTCAAAGAGTTCAGAGTCAACAAGACAAATCCAGGGATGAATACAAGATTTTGGACGAAGAAGACGTTGTCAGATGCATAAGGAGTACATGTTCGCTATCCGAAACGGGCCTAAGACCGAGTATCTTCCGGAATCTGGAAAGCTTTGTTGGTGGACGGATTCGAGAAGGCGACTACCGGTTACTGAAGAGAACCGAATGAGGGGTAGTATATCTTATATGTTGTTGTAATATGTACATTATTATGTAGTGACTAAAACTGTACTTGGCTTATATACTTAAGTAAACTATATGTTCATATTTCGGATTATATAAACCTGATACAATTTCTCCCAAATGTTCCTAACTAAATCAATTGAGACCTTAAAATCTTAAGGATTGAAATTTTTGGCGCGGGAGAAGAAATGTGATGTTATTATGAAAATTGATATAAAATGTGATCTTTTAAACTCAAGTGTAGGCTCCTCCATATGTGCTAAACCTTTTTGAATATCGATGCACATATTAAGGGGGAGAGATGGTTTATGATGGATATCGTGGATGGAAATACCCTAAAGACCGACCTGTAAATCAACTTATTAGTGAGTTATAAGGATGGTAAGGTTAGGTACTCGTTCCACGATACCCGCAAAACAGAGGTGATTTCCCTAGTGACAACCTACTAGTTTTGTGTAGAAGTCCTTAGGGTACGATTACAAAAGGTGTAGTAATCGTGAGAATAAGGGAATAGTGTGACTAAGATGGAGCTATTACTGGAACATACCCAAAAGGTTTTAGGTATGAAGTCTCTGGTTAAGCACTGAGGGGTTGAAGAATGAAAAAAGTACATCGTTAACGAGTTAAGGGTGAAAAGAAAGCAGCCCTCCTTAAACTTAGGCAAGAAAACCGATCAATAACATATACTGTCAGAATCACATGATTGGATTGCTGATATTGAAAGAAAAGTATATGGACCCTGTGATTCGCTACTAAAACCCTCCTATAGTAAACTCAAGATCCCTCAAAGGATTCTTGTTTATATGTTCTCTCGGAGATCAATACATTTCTATCGTATCATCTCACTCTGAGTTTGATGATATTGAAATAGGTGGCAGTTCTGCTCCTGCTGTCGACTACTAGAATAACTAAATATGCACTATTGAGTCTAGAGCCATGAGTATCATCCACAAATATCGTTAGGACACTCATAATTAACACAACATATGCTTGTTCTTCACACACTTTCTTTGTGACAATATGAAATGATCTTAACAGTCCTAAGCCATTATATCGTGCGGTATTTCCAGATATCCGAGTGATCGAAAGTACTCACAATGAAGATGGGAAATTCCTTCTAAAGCCAACATCAAACAAGCTCTTCGTAGGCTTGTCATGTTGGAGTTTCACACTATGGATTAAACTTGTGACAAATGGAAAGCAACGATGGTGCGATTCTTTATGAATCAAACTTGTTCCAAGCAGTGAATTAACGAATAGCTTTTGAAAAACCTTTCGATGTGCTCAACAACTGATTTTCTAGCACATTGAATGTGTATATCTTTCAAAACAAATGTCTCTCTGATGAAATTTGATTTTGGCCTATAAAACACTACTCGATGTGTCACAAAATACTTCTCAAGTAACTCGTCGATTGATTTTTTAAATCAAATTTTTATCTTTTAATCGGTAAAGACAGTAACTAACCGATTCACTCTTATCGTGTTGTCTGCTTTTGGAGACATTCCCGATCAATGAGAACAAGGCAAAAAGTATGGTGATTCTGATGGCTATACATTTGATGATCCAATACTTATACTGGAAATCCTGTCAAGGAGATTCCTCTTAAGAGGAATCTACCTGATCACAGGTCGGTCCTCACGGATCCGGAGGTTAATCCAACCAGACTCAGGCGAATGACAAAGCCATATTCGCCCACAAGCTTTATTGCTAACATGGTTTTATTACAGGATCAAGCAAAAGATGGAGATGGATATACCTCTTTCAAGTTGGATAGTCAATTCACCCACCAATGCTTACACTTAAGTTTCCAAAGTTAAAGAACATCATACAACCTGAATGACCTTACAACACGGCCTTCCAAAAACTCTGTGCGGTGTAGTTATCATGATCATGAAAATGAGTGAGCATGCTGGGTCCGAATGGTCACAACATCACTGAAGGCAACACTTCACAACAAGGATTGAGTTAAGGATTTACTGTGGCTGTTGATCTCATATGAAAGCTCGAAGATCTCACCAAGTCTAAGGATCAAAGCTCAAGGATCATACAAGATGTATAATGAAGTCAATGAATGAAGATCAAATTTATACGAGTAGTGGTCAACAGATACTCATATGCTATTATTCAATTGTATTTTATGGGTTGGGGTGACCTCCCATTAGGGGGAGATGTTAGGTTCTATGAAAATGACTCGTAACCCGTGTATCGTTAGTATAGCATTGTCTTTGTTAGAAGTAGGTCTGTATTGGCTCTCGGTATTGGGCCGGGTCTTTTACCCAAGTGTAAGCCCATACCCAAGCCCATAGAGCTTACAAACACTTGTATATAAACCCCTTTCACCCATGGGAAGGGGTTGGTTGTTCATTTTATCATAAAGCTTTCATTTGGTTTTTCCTTTCTCACTAGAAACCTCACTTTTCTCTCTCTGATAATTAGTCAACCCAATCATCCATGTTGTGTGAATGATATCAATTTTACTAAACTTTTGTCTCATGTTATATTAATGAAGATCCATGTCTGTAATGGAAAGAATAAAGAATTATACATGTTGAGTTTACTCTTATCATGTATTATTAACTAGTTGTTTAAAAGGCTACTTATTAAGTTTATAAGTAAAAAAAATATGAGGACTTGTTATCATGGAAATATTGGACAATTTATGGACTAAAGGACCTAAAGTACATGGTACTTGTAGTATAAGTGTTGTAGAGGACTTGTAACAAAGTTACCAAAATAAAAATTTTTAAAAACAAGATTTAAACTAATTTTAACAAAAAATATCAAAAACCTATGTTTTTAATTAGAAAAATAATGTATTTTATTTTATATTGTTATTAATTACTACAATGCACCATGACTATCGTTGCAGTTGAGAAACTTGAAAATCGAGCGATAACGAAGAAGATACGCATTTGCATTGCTTGTACGATAATTATTATTGATAATAAAAGCCTTTTTAAAAACTTTGTTACTTTACAATTCTGATAAAAACCATTATAATTATTTTTTGTAATAAATTACATTTTTTTAGGATTCCAAAACATAAGAATCATAATTATTTGATCAAAAACGAGGACGTTACGATTTTTTATGCTTACGATAATAAATACTTTTATAAAAATAATTTTATAAAAACAAGTATTGTTCATCTCATATACTTTCTGAAAAATATCATACTTTGATAGAACTTTTAATTACGAATATGTGCTCGAAAGAATCACTAAAACGGATGTTAACAATGAATTAAGATATGACTTTTACGAGGATTACACTAATTAAATTTATAAAAATAAATTATGAAAGTGCATGAACAGTAAAAAGTAATGTTCATCAGAGAACTTAAAATACTAAAATGTAATATTTTGATAAATCTTCTTAATACGAAAGCGTAGACATAAAGAACGTACAAAACAGACTTAAAACGAGAAAATACACACTATTTTATAACTGTGCACTATATCCTGACGTTGAATAGTGTTGGTTGTTTAATAAAAAAAAAATTTGCGACCAACATTTTTAGACATCAATTATATAATATTTTACCTTGTTCAATTCTGTTTAAATATTATCTTACAAAAGCGATTGAACTATTTATACAATTATACGAGTATAATTACATGGTTATTATTTATCAAATGCGATTTCAATAATATTTCACAAATACAATTAGATGGTAATGTAGCTATATAAAATTATATACAGTATTAGTTATTCAAAGTACTTAGTACTCATACGACCTATACATAATTAGGTTGCATTCGGGCGTTTTCGTGACGCATTTTCATTCTGTGATTTACCTTGTTGATTCATTCACTCCGATTTGAGTTATAGCACTCTTTCATTGTTTTACAATTACTTTTACAAATCTCGAGGGAGAATCACAAATGCTTGTTACAACTTGTTTACATATTCATGTACAATCTTCTCTTGCTTCAATCTTTACATACTTGATAACATACTTGATTCCGTACTGGTTACAATACTCGTTTAAAACTTTGTTATACTACTCCTTGCATTCTTACCGTTGAGATACAATACTAATTTTTACTTATGCACGCAACCAATATTACTCAATTTAATCTTTGATTACTGATTAGCTTAAGTTGCATGAAGGTAATAATTACTCGAAGGGTAAGCGCGATGTTTATAAAATAGATTCTATTCGGAATTGGACAATACATGTTAAGGGTGATTAGCTTATCAATGACAATCGAACGTTATACTTGTCGGAGCACGACTGGATTAGTGTCTACAAGGCACAACAAACTACATTAATCATAAAAACTCTTACTGTGCTTGAATAAGTGGCATAAATCTATAAGTCTATGTCGAGGTTTCATGAATTAGGGGTGCAATTCGTTAATCACACACCTCATGGTGACTTATTGTATTGGATACAATGGTCATGATAACTTTACAAACCTTTGTTCCAACTATACTATCTTTTTGTGACGCTATCGTATTGGGATTAAATAGTCATACACATCTTTGATTTCAACATTTATGCGTACAATTTTTGGTAACTATTATAACGATTGAAATGGTCATATACTAAATCTTTGATCCAACATTTGTACTTACAAAAAAATCTATAAACTCACCAACTTTATGTTGACACTTTTAAGCATGTTTTTCTCAGGTGAATTAGATGCTTGATATACATGATGTGCATTGGAGTCTAGAATATACAAGACTACATTAATGGTTTTCTCAAACAAATATCGTTGCTTATTATTTCAGTCTTACATTTATTATGCAAACTTTTAGCGAAACAACGAGGGTTCGTTTGGTTTATACACTTGACTAATAATTATAACACGAGACTTTATAAATTATAAATCGGAATTAACATGGTGGTTAATGGTTAAATAAATATGATAATTATTAATTTGTTTAGTATAAATATATATTTAAAACACGTAGATATTTTGCAATGCGCGGTTTGTTGAAAAGTGGAAAAGATAACATTAGATTTTATAAATATGGAAAACATTATATAACCGGAAAGGTCATGACGAAATTTATATAATTTTCTATATTTACTTATGATTCGCTGAAACTGCTATTATTTTAGAAACCGATAAAGGGACTAAGTTATATTTTAAAGATATATTAAATTATAACTATACAATAACCTGACAACGAACGAAAACTATATTTTTACAAGTAAGGCAACATTTTTAGCTACGATCCGTCAATAAGACGAAAGATTAATTTATAAAATATTATGTTATAAATTCCTGACTAGAAGATAAAATCATAAGTTTTGTAAAGGCTTTACAAACATCGTTTGTTTAAACGATAACTTTAAGACGTGTGTCTACTTTTATGCAAGGACTTTTTATTAATCGAATTGGTGTCAAAATATTTGGTTTCGATTATTTACTCACACTTTTTATATAATACTTGCAAAACATTATATACGTCACATTAATCTTTGGATTGTCTATATTTGTTATATAATTCACGGTAGGAAGTATATAAGGGTTATTTTTCATATGTAATATATAAAGGATATATATTACACACTTTGCGTATGCTTTCAATCTAGGTATTTAACCAACCACCAAACTATTACAACTTGAAATCTAAATATTTTATCAACGTGTCGCGTTGATTCTTTATCAATGTGTCGCGTTGATGCAACCATTCATCGGGAAACCTAAATACATTATCCTAGGCTAGTGGGACTTAGCCGTTAAGATTAGTTGCAACTGCTTGATCGAGCCGCTTCGTCTTCCGTTCGTGTTGTGCATATTAGATGCCTATCTGTCAATCGTTCTTCATCATCGAGGTGGGTTTCATAGCCTCGCTTTTCAATCTTTTAAATATTTTATAAACCCGAGAGGGGGATACATGCTTGTCTAATAATAAAATCTTTGACTTGCTCGGGTACCTTTATACCAGGTGTGATTGCTTTTTTAAAGGATATGTGAGTTTTTTGCCCCCACACGTTTAAGATGTGTTTTACATATATTTCTAGGGGTGGGAACTAGAGCTTGTTTTTAGAAATGCATTTTCATGGTTGATTACCTGTTTAGCTTTAATTACTCATTTATATATCTCGAGGAGGAGATTTTTTTTTATAAACATACACTTGGTTTAATTTTTGAACGTATAAACCACATAACCCATGTCTTTTATGATATTATGGATTAGCTTAAGTTGCTATGTACTATTAATAATCGGATGGGTAAGCTGCGAATGTTATATGATTAGTTCTATTTGGGATTGACAATCCCCGTTCTCGGGCGATATAGCTTTCATATGGTTACGTACGTTTTTATACCATGTCGGATTACGATTGGATTGGCGCATGACAGGGGTGACTTCCAATCTACATTCTACATATATTCAGAAATGACACTGGGAGTCCATGGGTGGGGAACTCCTTATAGATGGGTACATTGTATTTTCATTATTGCCGTGGGTGTTACTTGGTTGAGGGATACAACCACGATGGGAACATATTCTTGTATTACTGGCCCGGGTGTTACTTGGGGGTAACTACGATGGTACACATCTTACTGTGCCTTGAATTAAAGTGGATTCATAAGTCTACGTCGCAGTTTCATGAATTTGAGTTAAATGATAATCATTGTTTTATACTCACTTGGATAATTACTGTGCATTTGAATACTGGTGACAATTCATACTTTAAAACATTTTGGTGAATATATATATATATATATTTTTATATATCATACATGCCTTTGTACTATTGCGGTACATCTGTTCATTTACGTACATTTCTTGTGGGACTATTTTAAGGATTGAAATGGTTTGTTTACTTTACAAGGTATTTGATTTCTAATAAAATCATAAATACATTTTGGAAGGATCATTTAAGAATTTATCTTGGTACACTACAATACTTTACAGAACTGTGGTTCTACATTTGTATTTCCAAAAAAACCTATGAACTAACCTAACTTTAATGTTGACACTTTAGCTTGTTTTTCTCAGGTTAATTAGATGCTTGGCTACTTGTTGTCCACTGGAGTCTTAAAAATTTACAGATTTCTTTTAGGGATTTATACTTATATTCAGAATGATCAAATCTTAGTTGGGTTGTTTTCAAGCTTTTATCTTTGTGATGAAATATATGGGACAAACGTTTTTTATCAATTTCAAGGAAATCAACGAGATGGATTTCTTTTCATACGACACCAATTTAGAGGTTGTGCTCTTGTATATATCGCTGTGAATATGATTTACGACCACCGGTGGGTGGAAAAAAAAAATAACGGTTTTTCTTTTACTTCCGCTTGGCGACACATTTTTAGGGGTGTTTCCTTTAAAAATAATGGAGTATTTTTTATTTTTCACTTTCTTGGGTCATTAAAAGAAGTAATGCGGGGGTCACAATAAATTAAAAAAGGATAGTTCTCATACATGTGTGTGGTTTTTGTAAGTGTTGTAGTTTAGGGATGTCTCAGGATGGTGAAGAATGGATGTTCCCAGTATTCATAAAGCACCCATAGCATTATAAAAGTCAAAAACCCTAACTTTTGCCACTTGCTAAACCAGATACTGGATCTAGGAAAGCACAAACAACATCTAAATGGACCAAACGCATCCTTAATACACGATAACGACGCCAAAAAGTTTTACATACATAGGAGTAGGGTGAAAATGTATATAAGTGATTGGGTTTGGATGGGAACAAAAAGATGGGAGGGATTTAAAAAACAGTGTTTTTGAATTTGGGGAGGAAACTAACTTAAAGGCTGGGACTAGGGTGAAATTGATATGTAATGTTTTTTGATCTGTGAAGAAATTATGTTGGAGGGGATGGTTTGATTTTTGGGGGAAAATTAAAGCTGGACGGCACTAGTGTCCTAAAACATGTAGAGAAGATAACTTTGGTGGAAAATATCTTAATATTTTTTATTTAAAAAAAGTCACAAATATATTTAAGACAAACTAGTTGGATACCGTGCCATAGCGGCGAAGATAAAAATCTGCTAACCCAACTCGCTCGCAATTCCTACTCCGCCTTAGATGAATTTGGTTTGTTTTGGGGTTTTCCGATAGCTTTCCGCAACATCATATTATCTATTCATTTCGCTTTGTATAAAGTCTCTCTCATCTCTCTTGCCAGCAAATCATTTCTCCTATTAAGTATTATATTCTTTTTACAAATCAAGTTTGTATTCAAATTAAAGTTACAAATTGTTAAAATATTTAAAAATAAACCACTCAAAAATATGAAAAGCGTCAAATTTGTATAAAAAATAATATATATAAATGGGATGTTGAATTAATGATCACGGAATTTTATGATAATAAGTGAAATTAGTTTATCAATAAAATATATTAGTAAAAAGATCGGCAAATTGAAATAAAAGTGATATATTTTAACTTATGAACGTGACACATGTACACTCTATGATTGTGATTTTCTAAAATTAGATGGATGAGTCAAGGATTGCACCACTCCTTATCTTAATTTTGTTGGGTTCTCATTGTGTAGAATGCTTTTATATAAATAGTGATGATAAAATATTATACTTTATTTGGTCACATATAATCGCCTTTCCTTTATGTGGATATTTTAAATCATATAAATTTTAGTCACACTTTTGTGATATGTTGTGGTATTGTTTAAGGCTTTAGTCACATGATAGTGTTTTAAAAGTTTAAATGTGACTATAAACATTAGCTTTTGGCAAGCTATCACAAACTAATAATTTTAATAATCACACTTATTAAGTTACGTGACCATATGTACTGGATTTTGGCTACACGCGTAAATAATGTGTGACAAAAAGTTTAGTGTGACCATATATGGATTTTGGTCTCAGTGTTCATTTGTGTGTTATATATTTGTACACTATTTATTTGTATATCGTGACTAATGCCTTCTACCTTACTTTTCTTTTTGTCACGCTTTCCAAATTACTATATGGTCTTAATTTATTTAGACATAAAGTAGAGTCAACCCTTTAAAAAAAATTATCATGTGTGGTGGACAAAACTTAACTGTATGTTTTAGTCACATATAAATATAATTTACTCTTTGTGCCCATATATGCCATTTTGGTCACGTTGTTCAAGTGGATGTGACATATTATTGTTCATTTATTTATATGTATATCATGACTAATGTTTCAAGCTTAATTGTAATTTGTCACATGTTCCAAATCATATTGTGGCCTTAAATAATCAGGAAAAAAACTTACTTGTTAACCTTAGCACTACATACAATTGTTCTAATGTTATGGCTATAACAGTTCTAATGGTCACACGACAAAATTTCACGTAGTGGCTAATTAGTAATTGTTGGATCTTTTGGTTCTTTAGCCACATATATATGGTAAATGTGTGAGGTGACCGTTCCATTTTTCACTTGTGGTGACATATCCCATATTTGTAATAGTGACACTAATCAAAATTTCAATCAATTGCCTAGGGTTAGATATAATCTATTCTATGGTTTTTAAAAACTAAAATATCAAATAAAAATCATAGATTAACTTATAATCTCCTTGGCAAAGCTGGAGCCAAAAACTTATTGTGTCGTTGTGTGGTTTGTAAAATATGATTTCAAGTTTTATATTTTTATTTTCCCGACGTAACGAAAAACAACACTTTAACGGCAAAAGTTGTGTACCGGCGGTGGGGAGTTTCGTGGTAAGTAGGGGGTCGAAACACTTTCTATTATTTAATATCTTTGGTGTTTCTAATCTATGTTAGTCTAATCTTTGCTAAACTATGTTAGTTCCTAATATTAATGGATAAGGAGAGGTTTCTGACTAAGAGACTGACACTAGGGTTTTGGGTTGTATAAAAAATCAATTAAGACACATAAAACACACGCAGGCAAATTAAAATAGAGATAAAAGGACGGTTTGTCTAGCCAAATATATGGAAAAATGTAATTTATACCATTTTTTTTGAACGGCACTGTTTGGTGCAGCTGGAGTATTCTTACGTGCTATCAAAGGCACCAAGTTCTTACAACCCGAAGTTCAAATCATCTCAAAAGAGAAATAAACAACCCCTTTTAGGCTAGCCATCCAGTTTCTATCAAGGGGCTTCAAGCATCGCGCTGGGATTCAAAATAATCCGGCTGCTATTCAGGGAAAACAATTCCTCACATATGGTGAATTGCAGGAGTCGAAACTCCTGACCTCCCACCATGGATGGAAACTATAACGGATGATTAAATACATCTGAGCTGGACTTCATTTGTGTATTAACCATTATTTATCCATTCTTAACTTTGGTTTGTTTATTTAGTGACATATGAGTTAATTATCTCGAAGGCGCGATATTATTATTAAGACTTAGGCGTTACTTCTTCCTAAGACCTAGACAAGTAGAATTCTATCACAATTAAAGCAATCCCTTTAAGCCAGCCTTATTTGACTGATTATAATCTATCATTTGGATGTAAAGCATGGTTAATCTTGTTAATACTAGCTCATAGAGACTTTACCTACTTACTGCTTAATGGCAATTCATACACTAATAGTCTACTAACCAAGTCTTTACCAATAAATTAAGAACGTACTCGTTGATACAAGGGTCACCTTATGGTCCAACTAAGCTCACAATCTAAGGGCAAAGATAGGTCATTAATTGTGATCCTATTGGTCTAGATGTATAAATCACTATATGGAGAGCTATCCCGGCATCTAGATTACTTGGTCTCTATATCACGAGATCCAGTTGAAGATATGTAGCATACATAAGCACGTATAAAGGTATTATTGATAAACATAAAACAAGCAAATTCAACGATAAATTAAGGAAATTGAGATAACAAACCAAAACATTAAGTTCTTCATAAGATATGGCTAATACAGTGTAGGTATTAGCTTCAAAATGTCATAACTTTAATCGAAATGTAATGCTTTAGCCAAAGGTAATCTATGAGTCTAACGAATGATACCAAAAAAAAACTAAACACTAAAACTATTACGAAGTATAAGAAATAACTCCGTTTGTCTACTTTGGAACTAATTCGTTGCTAAACCTAGTCTTCTGCTCTTTTTCTCCTTTGAAAATTAACCCTTTTATGGTCTTAGGTATCGTGGATATTGATTTAGCACACTTAAAACTCATTTTGGTGTTTTCCTATTTATAGGGTCTGGATATGGTCGTACGGTCGTAATCCATTTAGTCTTAGTTAAAGTTATATCGGGGGTGGTTTCTTGGTGTAGGGGACCACGTTTCTGATAATTCTAGTATATTTTATTAAGTATAGTTGAATTAATGGCGTTTATTGGCCTTCTTCTGGGATACGTGCGGTATTTGATCTGGTTTTCTTCATGGTATATCGGTGAGGGTAGGCATTGGATGGAATACGCCGATCGTCCATTGATGGATTTATGGTGTATTGTTGTAAGAACAGTAATCTTCACTTATCTTGTTTAAGCTCCAAGATGTGTGCCTTTTTAGTAATCTTCACCAAGTACTCCAATATTTATTGCAATTCTTCCATATAAATCGGTTAAGTAACAATTCTTTGCAATAATTATTCAAAATGGGTTTGCGGGGTGGGGGGTGGGGTGGGGGGGAGGGGGGTCCGGGGGGGGAGGGGGGGGGGGCGGAGGGGGGGGGTAGGGGGGGGGGGTGGGGGGGGGGGGGCCAGTGGGGTGGAGCGTGGGGGGGGGGGTGATTTTGGCGGGTCATTTGGAGGGGTCGGTGGCCTGGGGGGGGGGAGGGGGTGGGGGGGGGGGGTGGGATTGGATGGTCGGGGGCCGGAGGGGGTGGGGGGGATTCTGGCGGGGGTATCGGGGCTAGGGGGGGCCAGGGTAGCGGGGGGTGGGGGGTGGCTGTGGGGGGGGGGGCTGGGGGGGGAGGGGGTGGGGTGGGAAGGCGGTATCGGATGTGGGGGGGGTGGTGGGGCGGGGGGGGCGGTGTAGGTGCGGGGCGTGGTGAGTCTAGGGGGGGGGGTTATCCTAGGGGGCGGGTGAAGGGGAGGCGTGGGGGGGGGGCGGGGGGGGGGGGAGGTGTGCGTGGGGGGGCGGGTGTGGGAGGGGGGGCTGCTGCCCGTGTGCTTTTTGGGTGGAGGGGGAGAGGGGGGGGGGGGGTGGGTATGCGGGGAACTTGGGGGTCGGCGGATAGGGTGGGGGTGCCGGGGTGTGGGGCGAGGCGTAGAGGGTGGGGGGGGGGGGGGTGGCGGGGGGGGTTGGGGGGGGTGGAGGAGGGATGGAGCGAGGTCGGGGGGGGGGTTGCGGGGGGAGGTGGGAAATTTTATGGTGAGGAGTTTTTTTTTTTTTACTTTTTTTGTTTTTTTTTTAATTTGGGGGGTCGGGGGGGCAGTGATTGGGTTGGGTGGGGGGGGGCAGGTTGGGAGGTGTTGGGTGGAGTTCTTGTTGGGTCCACGGTGGGTGTAGTTCCGGGGGGATGGGGCCGGTAGGAGGGGCGAGAAGGGGAGTTTATCGGGGCTTCGGGGGGCGGGGGGGGGGATGGGTGGGGTATGGTATTGAGGTGGGGTTGGGTCGGCCGCCTCTGGGGGGGTGGGGGCGGCGGTCTGGGCGATCAGGGTTGGTGGATGGAGGGGAATGGGGCTGGGGGGGGGGGGGCCGAGTGCCGGGTGAGTGTGGGAGTCCGGGGGGTCGCCCCCCCATATTACCCGGGGGGCATAGTAGGGGCTGGGGGGTTAATGGCGCCTTGGGGTTGGGGTGAGCAGTAGGGGGGGTATACTCGGGCGGCGGCGGGGGGGGGTTAGGGAACGGGGGGGTGGGCGGAGGTGGGGGACGTAGGGGGTAGGTAGGAAGGGTGGGGGGAGGGTGTAGGGGGTCGGGTTGGGTGGGGGTTGAGAGGGGGAGGGGGGGGGCGGGGGGGGGGACGGGGGTGGGAGGTTGGGAGTTTAGGGGGGCGGGGGGGGGTGGCGGTGGCGGGGGTGGGAGTGGGGGGGTGGAGGGTTGGTTGGAGGGGGGAAGGGAGGCGAGGGGGGGGGGTGGGTGGTGGCAGAGAGGCTGGGGGGGTTTGAGAGGGGGGGGAGGGGGGGTGGTAGAAGTGGGGTTGGAAGGGGAAGGGGGGTGGTGGGGGTGAGGGGGGGGACAGTGGGTGGGGGGGGGGGGGGGGGCGGGGGTGGGCTGGGAGGTGGGGGGAGGGAGGGGTGCGCGGGGGGGGGGGGGGGGGGGGGGTGGGGGGGGTGTGGTTATGTGGGGCGGGGGGAGTGGGTAGGGCGGGCGGGGAGGGGGTGGGGGGGGGTGGGGGGCGGGGGGGGGGGGGGGAGGGGGGGGGTGGTGGGGGTGGGGGGTAGGGGGGGGTGGGGGGGGGGGGGGGGGGGGGGGGTGGTGGGTTGGATGTGGGGCGGGGGGGGTGGGGGTTGGGGGGGGGAGCGGGGGGGCTGAGTTGGGGGGGAGGGGGGGGGGGGTGGGGGGGTGTAGGTGGCGGGGGGGGGGAAGGGGGGGTTTGGAGGGGGGGGGGGGGGGGGGTGAGGGGGGTGGGGGGGTGGGGGGGGGGGGTGGGGGGGGGGGGAGTGGGAGGGGGGTGGGGGGGGTGTGGGGGGAGGGGAGGGGCGGGTGGGAGGGGGGGGGTGTAGGGGGGAGGAGGAGGGGGAGGGGTGGAGGGTGGGGGTGGGGGGGGGGGGGGGAGGGGGTGGGGAGGACCGGGGGGTGGGAGGGTGAGGTGGGGATTGGGGGGGGGGGGGGGGGGGGGGGGTTGGAGGATGGGAGGGAGGGGGAGGGTGAGTGGGGGCTGGGAGGGTATGCGTGTAGGGGGGGAGGGGGGGGGGGGCGGGAGGGGGGGGAGGGTTTGGGGGGGGGGGGGTCGGGGGGGGGGGGGGGGTGGGGAGAGGGGTGGTGAGGGGGTCAGGGGGAGGGGGGGGGGGGGGGGGAGGGGGGAGAGGGAGGGGCGGGGGGGGGTGGGGTAGGGTTGGGGGGGGGAGGGGGTGGGGGGGCGGAGGTGTGGGGGCGGGAGGGGGGGGTGCGAGGAGGTGGGGTCGGGGGGGGTGGGGAGGGGGGGGGGAGGGTCGGGGGGGGGTGGGGGGGAGGGGGGGGGGGGGGGGCGTGAGGTGGGGTAGGGGTTGTCAAAGGGGGGGGGTGGTCGGTTGGGGGGGTTAGGGGGAAGGGGGAGGCGGTGGGCGTGGGGGGGCGGGCGGCGGATGGGCCGGAGGGTGGGGGGTTGGGGGTGGGGGGGGGAGGATTGGGTCGGGGGGTTTTGTTTGGGTTGGGGGTGTGGGGTGGGGGGTCGCCGGGCAGGGGTGTTCGACAGGCCCCCACCCCCCACCCCCCCCCCCCCCCCCCCACACCCTTTGTGGGGTGTGGACGCGGGGGCGGATGGGGGGGGGAGGGTTGTGGGTGCTTCGGTGGGGGAGTGGGCTTCGGAGGGGGGGGGTGGGGTGAAGTGCGGGGGGAGGTTCGGGGGGGGGGGTCTGGGTTTGGTGGGGTGAGGGAGGGATTTCCGAGGTGGGGGGGCGGAGGGGGGGGGACGGAGGAGAGGGCGCGCACGAGAGGGGGCGGGGAGCGGGCGGTGGGGGGGGGGGGGGAGTCAGTAGGTTGGTGGTTTTTTTTTTTTTTTATTTCCCCCCCCCCCCCCCCCTTTTAATAATTATTTTATATAACTTATAAACAAATTGTTCTCTCTGCTCCTCTCAATACAACTCTATTAAAATACATAATACCGCTCTCCTTATTTTAATATCTTTCCTCAACAAAATAAACAACATTTATGCGCAAAAATTTTACCGCTCCCCTCTCCCCTAATTTAAATTTTCTATTATTTTCAAACGCTCATAAATTTATATACAGAAGATTCCTACGCGCCATACAATACCATTTTTAATACTATAAGGATTTATGTTGCATTATTTTATGTTATTTTTTTTTTTTGTAATTTTAGGTTTTCCTGATTTTGAGACCTATTTTTTTTTTTAATTTGTATAAATTTTTTTATGTTATTAAATTTTTTTTTATTTAATATTTCTTCATATATATATTATTTTTAATATTTTATATGAATTCTAATATTTTATTTTTTTATTTTTATTTAATAATTATTTTAATATTTTATTATATTAATAATTTGTATAGTTGTGTTTTTAGAACTATATTTATTAAGCTAGGTAAATTAATGTTTTTTGATATCATTATTAATATTATTAAATATAATGTTTTGTTGAATCATTTAAGAATCGCATATTTCTTTACAATTTTTTTTGTTTTATTTTAAATTTTTATACCGTTAGCAGATTTTGTTTGGTTAATTTTATAATTATGTAGGGTTGGGTGTACCCGACCCCCCCCCCAGTGCGAGTGTTTCCGTGGGTTGGGAGGGTATTCATAGATATCAAAAAGGTGGGGGATAAGCTGTGTAGTGTGGTGTGTGTGGGGGTTGGAAAGGGGGGCGAGCACGGGGAGGTGGGCGCTCGGAGTGAAGGAGGGGGGGGGCGGAGTGGGGGTTGGGGTGGGGGGTGGGGTGGGGGGGGGGAGGGTTATTGTTGTCGGCTGGGGTGGTGGGGGGTGGGGGGGTGGGGTTTGGGGGGGGTGTGGGGGGTGGGGGGGTGGGGGTTGGGGTTGTGTTTTTTGTTTTTTGTTTTTTTTTATGGGTTTTTTTATTTTTTTTTTTTTTTTTTTTATTTTTTTTTTTTTTTTTTTTTTTAAAAAAAAAATAAAAAAATAAAATTTTAATAACACACTAATAATAAATATTCAAACAATACAATATTATGATGTTTATATTATTTTTTTAACACTAAATACAGATCTATTTTTTTTTCCCTCAGTGTTCTTTTTTTATATTGTGTTTTAGTTATTTAACTAATATATTATATATCTAAAATCAAATTCGTTTATTTAATTTTTACTAATATTAAAATTACTCACCAGATGTGACACTCATGAGTTTTCGCATAAAAAATCATGTGTTACTCGCAGACCCTTATTTATTTTTTTATAATTTAGCTTTTGTGTAAAATTTCTTTTTTATTCTGAAGTTATTTTTATTAGGAGGTTAGTGATTTTTTTTATTTTTTTGTATTATTATTTAAGATTTAGTCTAAGAGTGTGTGAGAGTTTTTGAGAGCTGGAGTGAATGTTAGATTTTTGCTCATATTAGAAGCTTGGGGATGGAGCGCGACGATTTTGTGTGTTTGTTGGGGGGGATTGTTTTAGTTGTGGATGATTGTGGTTTGCTCTCCCCCCCTTGGTTGGTTTAGTTTTTTTCCGCCTGACCGTCTGTTGTGTGTGGTGGTTTGTTTGGGGGGGGGGGGGGGGAGGGTGGCTGGGGCGGTTGGGTGGGCTTAGGGGGGTGGGGGGGCGGAGGGGGGTGGGGTACGGGGGATGGGCGTTTTAGATTTTTTTTTCATCATTTTATATTTTTTTTTTTTTTTTTCTTGTTTAATAGGGGGCCGTGGGGGCGTCCCTGCGGGGGGGGGTTGGGGTGCAGTTAGGTGGGTGGTGGATGCTGTTTTTTGGGGGGGGGGGCGGTGCGGGGGGGGAGGGGTGAGGGGTTCTGAGTGTTCGGGCGGTCAGCGGGGGGGTGGGAATTGGGGGGTGGTGGGGGGTTCGGTTTGGGGGGCTCCGTATGGCTTCCGGGGTGTGGAGGTTGCCTGGGGGGCGCTTGAGGTGGGTTGGGTTGGGCGGGGGGCGTGGGGGGGGGGGGGGGGCGGGGGGGGGGGAGGTCGTGAGGAGGGGGGGGGGGGGGACGGGGGGTGGGGTGGATCATGGGGGGGAGGGGGGGCTGGGGTTGTGCGGGGGGGGGGGTGGGGGGTTAGTGTTGTGTGGAGTGGGGGGGGGCGGGGTTTGGGGGCGAGGGGGGAATAGTGGAGGGGGGGGGGGGTGGAAGATAGGGCGGGTGGGTTTAGCTTATGGTAAGGAGGCGGGGGTGGCGGGGGTGGGGCGGGGGGGGGGGGGCGGGCGCGGGGGCCGGGGGGGGGGGTGGGGAGTGGGGGTGGGGGGGGGGGGGGGGGGGTATATGGGGTGTGGGGTGGGGGAGTGGGATGGAAGGGTGTTTTTTTTTTTTTTTGATTTTTATTGTTTTTTTTCTTGTTTATCATTTTTTTTTTTTTTTTTTATTTTTCTTTATCGTTCATTTTATTTTTGTAGTTTTTTTTAATCGTTGTTTTTTTTTGTTTTGTTTGTTTGTTTTTTTATTACGATGCGTGTAGGGGGGGGGTGGGGGGTGTTTGGGGGCTGTTTGGTGGGTGGTGGGGATGGGATGGGGGACTTCTCTAGGGCTCGGGGCGATTCGGGTTGGTGGACCATTGGAGTCGGGGGGGTGGGGGAGTGGGGGAGGGGGTGTGCAGGTAGGGGGGTGGGGGGGGGGGGGTAGAGGGGGGGGGGGGGGGAGGTGGGGGAGGATGGCGAAGGGGAGCGGGGCAGTTGAAGGGCAGGGGTGGGGGGGGGGGGGATGGGTGGGATGGGGGGGGGGCGGGGGGTGGGGGGGCGGGGGTGGGGGGACTGTTTAAGCGTGGTTAGCGGGTGGTGGGGGGGGTTGGTGAGGGGTGGGGGTGGGGGGGGGGTAATGGGGGGGGGGGGGGGGGGGGGAGGGGCGGGGGGTGAGGAGGTGGGGGGGGGGGTGGGATTGGTGCGGCAGTGTGTGGGAGGGGCGTGGGAGGTGGGGAGGAGGGGGCGGGGAGGGGGGCGGTGGGGGGTGGGAAGGGGATAGGTGGGGGGAGTGGGGAGCGGGGATGGGGGGAGGGGGGAGGGGGGGGGGGGGGTGGTGGAGGGCAGGGGGGTGAAGAGGGTGGGGGTGGGGGCGGTGGTGGTAGTTGTGGGGCGGGGGTGGGTTGTGGGGCGGGGTGGTTGGGAGTATGGAGGGGGGGTTGTGGGGGGGGGGGGAGACGGGGGGGTGGGTGGGGAGGGGTGTGGGGGATGGGGGGGGGGGGGTGGAGGGGAGGGGGGGGGGGAGGGAGCGGCAGGGGTGAGGGCGGGGAGGGGGGGGCTGTGGGATGGTGGTGGTGCCTATTGGTTGAGTTCGCCGTGGTTTAACCGGTTTTGTTTTCATGTTGATATTTTTTTTTTTTTTTTTGATTTTTGTTTATTTTTTTGCAGGCGGGGTACAACGGGGCGGAATTGCGGGGGGGGGGATGGGTGAGGGAGTTTGGGTGGATGGGTGAGGGTACTGGGGTAATTGTGCGGCGTGCGTTCTGGTGCTACGACGGGGGGGGGGGGGGGGGTAAGCCTTGCATGGGTGATGTTTGGGACTGGGGTAGGTTCGACATCTGGCGGCCCTCCGCCGCTCGCCCCCATAGGGCCCCCCACCCCCCGGGGCGACTCTGGAGGTGGTCTTTGGGGTGGGGGTGGGTGTTAAAGTGGTAAACGAATCCGTTTGGGCTGCGTTAGGGCGTTACAGCGATGTGATGGGGGGGAACAGTGGGGGTGTTTTGTGTTTTTTTTTTTTGTTTTTAAATTATAATCTTTCCTTTTTTTTCCCCCCACTCCTCCCCCCCCCATTTAATTTTCCCCCCCCCCCCCCGCTTTCCACCCCCCCCCTACCCCCCTCCCCTCACACACCACATTATATTGTCCCTCCCCTCCCCCATAAACTAATTTTTACACAATCAGACAAGTTTATTATATCGATGTTTGACTTTAGTTGTGTGTGTGCCCGCGGCCTTTGGGGTTCGTTGTTTTTTTTTTTTCTTCTTTTTAACTTTTTTTTATTACACAATTTCACCTTTTAAATTCCTTTCCCCCTTTCATTCCTTATTCTTTAGTACATTCTTTATTGACATTATTTTTATCTTCTTTTTTTTTTTTGTTCTTTATTCTTGTTTATCCCTTTTCTTTTATTTTGTTTTTTTTTTTTTTCTATTTTTCATTTGTGTTTTTTATTTTTTTTTTTTGAGGGAGCTCGACCAGAACGCCACGTCTGGGGGGGGGGAGGATGGGTTCGGGGGAAGGGGGGGAGAGAGGGGGTGTGAGGGTTGGGGGGGGGGGGGGTCCCCCCCTTGAAGGGTCCGGGAATTTTTTTTCTTTTTTATTTTTTTTTTTTTATTTTTATTTTTTATATTTTTTTATTATTTTATTCCCTTTTTTCTTTTTATTTTTTTTTACATATTATTTATTCGTTATTTCACTATTTATCTTTTTTTTTTTTTTTTTTGTTTTTTCGCTTCTTTTTTTTTTTCTCTTTGCGCATTACTATACTCTACTCTTCATTTTTTTTTTTTTTAATTACATGGCGCGTAATGATGCTATAAAATAGACGTTATTTGATGTCATCAAGGTCCTTATATTAACAGTTACCAACCGTTAGTAAAAACACGTTAAGTAACTTAATTAATTAACGCGCGTTATAGCTTTATCACTAATTAATATATAGCGTGTGTCCCCTCAGGCTTACGTAATATCTCAGACATATATTATTGATATATGTACATATCCCAACAAAACACACATTCATAGCTTTCCAACCATATATCACACACCGCATTTAACTTATTGATTATAATAGTTTAGTTATGAAAATTCTATTATCACATGTGAAAAAATCATATTTAGTAAAACTCACATGTGATTAAGATCACGTGTGGGAAAAATCACATGTGATTTTATGTGTTTTATTCAACTTTGAAGAATTAACTGCATTGGTCCACAATTTAAAATATAATGTGTTATATATGATTGGAATGCTATGAATGTTTTTGTTTCAAGATAAAACGCCCGGTCAAAAGTTTTAAAACACTCTTTTAGAAAAAAGTTATGATCATTTTGTTAATGTTGTAGATATTTGAATATTAAAATTAGTATTTAGATCAACATATGTGATTTCTCAATGCAAGTTCATTTTCGAAAAAAAAAAAAAAAAAAATAAAAAAGAAGAAAAAAGATGAAAAACCTTGTAAAAAAAAAACTAAAAAAGTTTGTAGAATGTATAGCAAAGGGCTCTCTATATTAAAGATAATTAATGTTCGTCGCGAGGGTCTATTTTTTTTTGCTTGAACGATTACGATTTTTAAGAGATATTGATTTTTGTTAAAAAAAAAACATGTGAAAAGGTTTGTTATCTTGTAGAATAAAAAATGATTGTGATGGTAAATTGATCTTTTGTTATGCAGGAAAATGTTGTGTTATGAAAATAAAATTAATTTTTGGATGTTGTTTGGGATATTTACAACTTATGATTCTAGTCTAGGGTTGACTGTTTTTAAAACTCTCTCTCGCATTAAAACATATTGTCTTATAGTTGACACTGGAGAGAGAAAAATAATTAATTAAATAAAACAAAGCTATAAGTAGAATTAATGATTATAGACCTATTTCATGTTGCAATGTCCTTTATAAATGCATTAGTAAGATTATTGCTAATCGCATTAAGGATGGTTTGGGTGTTATTTGGTTAGTATATTTATCCAATCGGCGTTTCGTTCTAGGCATTAGGAATTTTTTTGTATAATTTTGTTACACCCATGACTTTATGCGGATTTTTCATTAGAAGGAGAAACAGACTTCACTCGGAAAACAAAATTTACGTCAGGAAGAAGAAAGGTGGTCCTCCAAGATGTGATTTCAAAGTGGACATTCAAAAGGCTTATGATATTGTTGATTGAAATTTTCTTAAATCGGTGCTGGTTGGTTTCGCTTTTCACCATAAAAATGGTGGTGGTGGATTTGGTATGTGTTTACATCTAATTCAATATTCAGTTTGTGTGATGATTATATCCATGGTTGGTTCCAAAAGAAAACGTTGGTTTGAGGCAAGGAGATCATTGTCTTATTTATTTTCTTTGGTTATTGGGGTGTTAACCTCTTATTCTACATCGAGTGTTCCAAAATGCATAAGGATTTTCAGTTGCTCATATCCACGTTTGTGATCAGCACATGTATTGTTAATCTTTGTTGTTGCGGATGATACATTCTTGTTTTGCAAAGAGGTCATCCTATTTTATCTGTGTCATTATAAATGCCCTTGAGGAATTTAAGAATTGTCAGGTTTAATTACCATTTTAGCTTCATTATTTTTTGCAAGTTTCTTTTTAAGATCATCATTTTGTTTATGAAAAGGTACAACTTCATCTGTAACACCCTCAAATTGGGTCGCAGCAAAATAAGGGTCCAGGGCGTGTTACTTCTCAGATCAAAAACACAAGATATATATAGAACGACCAAAAAGTCGTTTTAAAACTGATACATTGGATTTAACAAATGTTTGATACAAATAGCCCGAAGCTTTAACTTGTTCATTGTTATTATTACAAAGATACTGGTTCACAACACATGAGTTTCCCAAAACATAATGCAACCATATCTTTAGCATGACATCCCAAAACAAAATCACCAATGTATCCTTGGCACCTTATGCTTATTGATCTCCTGAAAAACATTGCTTTAAAATGTCAACAATAATGTTGGTGAATTCATAGGTTTGATAAATCATATATTGTAGGACCACAAGATTTCCCAAGTGTATGATAATGCAACAGATGCAGACATCATATAAATGTAATTACGTTGCCCTAAGCTCATGACACTGAAGCTCGACATAAATGAATACCATATAAATGGCCTACATTGCCCGTGATGATGTTCTAACCCGCAACATCCTATGTTCGACATGGTATACGTTCGTTTGCCCAGTGATAGCTAATCACCCAAACAGGGATGTCAATCCTAATAGATCTATTCATAACATTCGCGCTCACAATCCAGTAACTGACAGTTCATGATAATGGGCTCAACTAGGGTTATCGCTACTTAGGCAACACGTAATCATAATATAAAACTTAACCACTTGTGTCCAATTATAAAACATTGCATGTTTCTCACCCCAAAAACTTGTAAAACAAATCATGTAAAACGTGGGGCTATGAACTCACCTTGAGTGAGCGAATATCAAGTATATCACAAATAATGCGTCACGCAAATCGTCAGATGCAACCTATTTAATTTAAGGTCGTATAAGTACTAATCACATTGGGTAACTACTACCATATATCATTCTATATAGCTAATCACCATCTAATTGTTTTGGTAAAATTGTGTTTAATAAGTTAAAACGTTTATAATTTCCGTTGTAGTAAAACTGGCGTAACTTTCGCGTTTCAAGTCCGTTTCTTGCGTTTCTTATGTCCACGTTTTCGTATTAAGACGAGTTATCAATATTTGACATTTTCATATTTTTAGTCCCCTGATGAACAGTACTTTTTACTGTTCACACCAGTTATAAAGTTATTTTTATAGTTTTAGTTATCGTAAAACCCGTAAACGTCGTATTTTATTCGTTATAGCTCCGTTTTTAGCGATTCTTTCGAGCACGTTCTCGTAATTGAAAGTTCTATTTATTTATGAGGTTTACAAAAATAAATGTTTCTGTCATGAACAGTAACTTTTATAAAAATGGTTTTATAAAAGTATTTTTATACATTTTAAGTATATAAACTCGCGTAATTCATAACTTCTTCGTTTTTAATCGAAAAATTATGATTCTTATCATTTTGGAATCCTAGAAATGTGTATAATCTGTTAAAAACATCAAACTTTCTGTTTTGTATAATTTTTATAAAAGTTATTTTATAAACCCGTTTAATTAACGTATAACTCGTAATTAGCGTATCTTTTTCGTTATTAATCCGTTTTTCGAGTTTCTTATCTTTTTGGAATCGTCGTGAGGTGTATTATCTTTATAAAACATCAAACTCACTGTTTGAAATTCGAAATCCAAACAGCCCCTTTATGTTCTATATGTATACTTTTATATAAGGCTTGTTTTATGTACTTTTTACCTTTGTAAATTTACCACAAGTCTTCCACCTCACTTTATATCATAAGTCATATATATAATAAAGTCCATAAGTCCATAGTTTGTCCATTTGTCCAAGTTAACAAGGTCTTAATCTCACTTTTAATCAAAACTTATTAAAGAAACCCTAATTTAACAAGTTTACATATGAACTTTTTATACATTAACCAAGTGTGTACAAGAGTTATACTTCCATTATAACCTTATTTTAGTATTCATATAACATAAACAAAAGTCCATGAACAAGATTAATAAGTCATTTGCAATACTTTTACTTGTAACATATTAAGTAACCTTGAAAACCCTAATTTGTATATATTCATTTTTACACTTAACCAACATGGTATAACACTTATAGATCTATTTTAACATGATATTATCAATATCACAACATATGTAAAAGTGTACAAAATGATGATCACAAGTAAAAACTCTTTTTACATGATTAAAAGTCCTAGATGGTGATTTTACTACATACACATCATATATACATATAACCATGAAAAGGAAAAGTTAAGGGCTTTAGATAACCTTAGTGTGATGAATAATGATGATGAGAAATATGTGCTAAACCCTTGTTTAGACTTTAAAACTAAAGCTTGCAACAATAAAAACCCTAGATTAGGTTTGAAACCCTAATCTTACTTTCTTTAATAAATATTTGTAAATGGTTAACCAATGCTTGCAAACACCTTAGTATATCTTAGCAATGATGTGTGATGGCTTGTATATGTTAAAGAAAATTTTGTATAGATTATTATAAAGGGGTGTTTTGTGCCGTGGGCTTATAAGGTGATAAAGGGAGAGTTTTTGGTTTTTCACACTATAGAAATAGATATGTATGTGTTATCTCTTGCAATGTATAAGTAAGGTGTAAGTAGGACTAGTCAAAGAGACATGTTGAGAGTCTTAAAGGGTCTTTGTTCTTGGTCTTTGGTCAAAGAAACAAGAAAAGCTAGGTTTAATGGTGTAGTGTTGTACAATTACAAGTTGATGATTTTTGGTGATATTTCTTGTATATATTGTTACAAATCCGGCCATATAGAGATAGATATGATATATTTTTGTGATTTTTATGTATTGGGTATAAAAGTGGGTATTTGTTGAAGCGTAGAAAAGTTTTGGTGGTTCTGGGTATGCCTAAACGTATTTTATCGCAAAACGTAGCCAATTTACGTAACCAATAAAAATAAAAAAGAACAAAGTTAATAATTATCATCAAAATAATTACTTAACACTTGCTTAATGTAAACATTTAATTGTTTGATGCCCGTTTACATTGAACGCTAATTTTTGGCGTACGCGATTTAACTTAACGTTTACGATTTAAAGCAAACACGTACAATACAAAAGATACATTGTAGATTTATTGACGACGTCAATGACCTTAAAATACTATGAACTGCTCAGATTATTTGACTTTAGCCATGTTCGAGGTTTTACTAAAATAGACTTACCTCCCTGTTATAGTTGCGCTTTTTATTTTATAAAAACCGACATTCTCAATAACCTTGGCTCTGATACCAATCTGTCACACCCCTTCAGTGGCGGAAACACGGGATGCGACGATACCATTCATCGTACTAGATACAAGATCATACACTTTATAATTTACATTCATAAAACTGAAGTTTACATAAACTTTACAAGTTAAAACTTGACATAATTCGAAATTTCGTCCATCTCAACTCAGTCCTCTTGGGTTACATCTTTTCTCTTCCAATACCAATCACATACCTTTGATTTGACACATCTGAAAATGATACTCGAAAACGTCAACAATAATGTTGGTGAGCTCGTAGGTTTGATCTTAAACCCAAAAGTTGTGCCAATATTTCAATAGTAGATAATAGTGCTATATGACAGTGAATATATGCTAACAATCCAAGACATAGCATCCCCGCTAGTCATATCTCAACATCTAATAATAAACCCGGAGTCGCAACTCCCAAATCACTAACGCACCTAAAGGGCCTACCAGCTGGAGCACTATATTAGGGCGAACCACACAGAACCTTACATGCCAAACACATCACATGCAAGAACCACACAGAACCTTGCATGCCAAACACAGCCCATGCAAGTACCACACAGAACCTTGTTATGCCAAACACAGTACATGCAAGTAAGTCAACACATAATATTCACATAGCAGTCATAAGCACATAACTTGTCCCAAAAACAAAACCACATTTCACACAGATCAATTCAAAACATTTCAAAACACATTTGAGTATCATTTTCCCCAACGAAAAAACCAGCACAAATTGGGCTACGAGAAAACAACTCGATACAGCAAACAAAAAGCAAACCCCGCACAATCTCAAATAAAGCATAACACAATAAATCTCTACGCAAGCACAATGTACCCGGGAACAACGTAATTAACACTCAAAATCAATACTCGTACAAAATTATCTTATTGTACAAGTGTTCGCCTTAACTCACACAAAATCCTCATTTTCATCTCAAAATCCATTTCCAATTCATATCATTCAAAACTCACTGTCTTAAATCTTTAATTCATACAAAAACCACGCTTATTACCAAAACTTAACTCATTATCAATATTATCTCAATATTATGGTTGTGTGGTAGATACGCGAAAACGACTCAAAAAAACTTGGGCAAAGTGTGCCATCAATACAACAACTCAACACCTCAAATTTCTGAACTATTATAATCGACCAAAATACTCCGCGAAAAACTAACGAAAAGAAATAGCACAGCTCAAAGTTAAAAACAGTTTATCTGCACCTTCGTAATCCGTTGATGCAAATATAAATAAAATATATATATATATATATATATATATAAGTATTTAATAATTTAAGTAAAAATAATAATATTTTATTATCATTTTTGTCTTATTATCGGGCTAACGGGGTAGTTACAACATCTCGTCATTCAATATGTCCAAAAGCTTTTACCTCAACACTTAATCTTCCTTAAGATTCACCCTTCCATTTCCTCAATTAAAATTGACACAATGGTTATAAATAGTAAATAGAGTAAATTGCAAAAATCGACCTAAGGTTTAGCCACATTGCATGTTCGTCCAAATATTTTTGAAGTGCATAGTATAGTCCCCAAACATCAAACATTTTGCAAACAATCGTCCCTGTTTCACGAACGAAACAGCAATTAGGCTAAACCTTATGGACAGAAACATGCAATTTGGCTCAATATATGGGACTGACATTTTGACTTGGCTAAACTTAGGACGAATTTTTGCACTTTCAAACTATTTAACGAAACAATGCAATTTGCTAAACGTATGTACGATTTTGCAATTTTTACTAATGAAAATATTTAAGAAAAGTTTCCGAGAAATTACATCATTTGTAGCGAATCAATTTTTCAAGTTAAATAACTATTTATCGTTAAAACATTGAAAATTTTATCTCTTTTTTTAGCAAAACTCTAAGTATATAATTCTTTTGAAAATTCGGCATGACCCGTACGTCTTTATGACTTTTTCCAAGGTATTAAACCTTAATCCAAAACAATTTTCACAAATCCGACGTTTTTCGACAAACACAATATCAATACCTTCGACATGATTTATCAAACCGTGGCAAAATAACCTCTTTACATTCGACAAGTCCAACAAAAATCTTCCTCTTAGTCCAACACAAATTTCTTTAGTTCATTTATAAAGTCTACAAACTCATTTATTTATTATTGGGTCATATGGTCCATCATGGTCTAAAATACTTAGCACGATAGCGAAACTTATTCCATACTTCTTTTCATAATCTCCTAAAATACAAATCAACCCCAATGGACCTTAAGCCCTATTAAGTTACAACAAATATAAATCAAAATCCCATACCCTAGGGCTCATTAAGCCGGAACAATAAGTTATAAGCTCATAATATAAATAAATCCAAAACTAATTAAGCCATAAGCTTTTTATGTAAGCCGAAAGACCCAATAAGCCATGAGCTTTTGTTTTTTTGTTTATTTTTTTTTTTTTAATGAGACAAGTCGAAAATCAATAAGCTCAAAATAAGCCAAAACTAAATAAGCTAAAAGCTTAATATATAAATTGAAATCATAAGCCAAAAATACATAAGTCAAAAACCAATTGGGCCGAGCCCATTTGGCACCGGACGCAACAACCCAACGGACCCTAGTTGGGCCGGACTAGCCAAACGCACCCTAGATGGGTCAAAACCAAACCAAACGCACCCTTTTTGGGCCGGTATCAAACCAAACGCACCTTAGTTGGGCCGGACCCAAACCAAACGCACTCTTGTTGGGCCGAACGAGCCCAACGCACCCTTATTCGAAATCAAATAAGCTACATTTAGCTTTTTAAATAAGCGTAGCCTCAAAATAAGCCCTTATAAGCACTTTTACAAAAATGAAAAATTACCACATCAACCATTTTATTTAAACTCAAAACCCTTTTCCTTCCTTTCTTTTATAAGCCGACGCATAAACACCCTTTTTTACATTTTTGTTTTCAAGTTTCGACCTTTATGGCGATCAACTTGTACAGCTAGCGTCTAGACATCACCATAATCACAAAAGTACAACTTAAATTCAAAGTTTTTGAAAAACTTACTTGTTTGATGAGCTTGGTTCGATCGAGACACGCGAATAATACTAAAACCTTGTTTCTACAACCTCAACCCAATAATGTTTCCTTAACCCCGTGTCTTGATAAATCTTCAAAAATCTTGATGTTTTCTAGGTGTGTGTGTTCGTCCGGTTATAAAGAGGACAAAAGGAGAGATATTTTTTGTTTTGGTTTCAAAATGATGCATGTATGTGAAATAGTTGAGGTAATGGTGGTTATAAGTGTACCAAAGGGGACATGTTAGCTTAAAAATAGCCATCTTATCTCTCTTGCCCTTCCTTAACCGAAAATGGATCCTAGGAGGGTCTCGAGTCTTCCTTTTTGTGTCGAGATCACTTAAAAACTCAATTTTCATCTATTTAAAATGTCAACCAAATTTAGTTATCATTTCCATTGCGTTTAAAATCATTTTTCCATAAACCTGGGTTATTCATACGACACTTATCACCTTAAATAGCTACAAAAATCCATTTTGAGCCGTTATCGGCCGACTCCGGACCGAAACATGAATTTTTTTACAAAACTCAACCAAACCTTACTCATTCATTTAAAAACACTTCAAATCGCAAAATATAGCTTGGAAATTTATATTCACCCAAAATTTCACCTTTTTACGACTGTTACGGTCTTTTACCGAATTTCACGAAAACCACTGTTTTTCTGATAACTTTCAAATCTCACACTCATGATTTACAATTTAAATCAAAATTGTTTCATTATTATGAACTTATTAAGTAAATAAACCCATCATCACATTCCCAACTTCATAAATCTCCACACTTAAATAAACTGTCGTGCCGGTACGAGTTGCGTGACGATTTTTCGCTAAACGCGGGAAAACTTCTCGAAAATCACTAAAAACCTCAAAACCACTCTAAAATAGAAAAACGAATCATAAATGATTCATTCACGAATTCAAAACTTCATCAAACTCACCGGTTAATACCGAAACCAATTTACGCAATATATCAACAGAAGTCAACTTTACTTTCTAGCTTTACATCAGGAAAACTGACAATAACGAAAGACTCCTAACATACAAAACTATAAATTTAATAATACTTAGCCCTGGAATATATCGCATTATCACATATTCAACCTTTCAAGTGATGAGGAAAGAACACTATGAAGAGCCAAGAAAAGAATAGTGACAGTGTAATGACAAGAGAAGGCGATAATTATTTAACAGCAATAACAATGTTAATGTTGCTAGCACAAATAAAGTTAATGTTATGTGGAAAAACAAGCATTGAGACTTCTTTTAATCAAAAATGCTGCTTTAGAAGATTAGTAGCATATTTACTCCTCAGCAATGATCGACGAGATATGGGTGCAAAGGCTGGACATTAAACAATAGGATACAAACAACCACACCAGTCCTTAATCCAACTACAAGAATTCATAAAGATCATCCCCTTGATCAAGTTATTGGAGATTTGCATCAGCATACAAACAAGAAAGATGTCAAAGAATTTGGAGGAAACATAGTTATGTTTGGTCACATTCAACAAAGAATAAACCACACAAAGACCTCCAAACTGCTTTTTTGCTTGCTTTTCTTATCACAGGAAGAACCAAAAGGTAATTCAAGGCTATTGAAGTATCCAAACTGGATAGAGGCTATTAGGAAATCTTCATACAATTTCAAGTTGCAAGAATTTTGACTTTAGTAGCATTATATTTCCATATGGAAAAAAGGCTATAGCACTCAATGGGTTATCAAGAATAAAAAGGATGAAGGGGAAATTGTATAAGAAATAAAGTAAATTGGTTTGCGCAAGGAACACACAGAGAATGGTCATCAGCTATGCCTCGCGTATTTGCCCCGTTTTGCAATAATTGAAGCAATTAGACTATTTTATAGCTTATGCTTCATTTAAAGATTTTATGGGCGATCAACTGAATAGAAAAGGTGTTTTACACGTCAATAGGAAGAATGAAGAGAAGTATTATGTATGCTCACACCACCAGATTATTGAAGATCCAGTCATACCCCTCACTTTCTGATAGAGATACAAGGTCAAAAAGCACTGTATGGACTCATCAAGCTCCTAGAGCCTGGTATGAAACCCTGTCAACATATATTGTGGACACAGGGATTCAAGAGGAGAATTGACAAAACCTTATCATCAAAAGGCGCACAAAGGGAGCACATTTGCTGGTCCAAGTGTATGTGGATGATATTATCTTTGGTTCAACAAAGAAGAAGCTATACAATGCATTGAGAAAGTTGATGCATGTAGAAATTTCGAGATGAGTTCTGATAGGAGAACTTACATGCTCTATGAATTACATGTGCAGCAGAAGAAGGATGGAATATTTATTAGTCAAGATAAATATGTTGATGAAATTTTAAAGAAATTTGGGTTTACAAAAGTCAAGACTACAAGCACACCAATGGAAACTCAAAAGCCTCTGCTCAATGATGAAAATGGTAAAGAAGTGGATGTTCATATGTATAGGTCAATGATTCGTTCATTGATGTATCTTACATCTTCAAGACCTGACATCATGTTTGCAGTGTGTGTCTGTGCTAGATACCAAGTCAATCACAAAGGTTTTACATCTTCATGATGTGAAAAGGATTTTTAGGTACTTAAAAGGTCAACCAAAATTAGGCCTTTGGTATCCAAAAGATTCTCCTTTTGATTTTGGTACATACACTGATAGTGATTAGCAAAGCGAAGATTTGATAGGAAGTCTACAACAGGAGGTTGTAAATTCCTTGGATTTAGATTAATATCATGGTAGTGCAAGAAACAGACAGTGTTTGCAAATTCCATAATAGAAGCTGAGTATGTGGCTGCTTCAAGTTGCTATGAACACGCTTGGATTCAGAATCAATGTTACTTGATTATGGTACAATTTCTACACACATACCAAGATCTTATTGATAATAACAGTACTGATTTGCCATACTTAAAAATCCTGTTTTTTTCATTCAAAAACCAAAGCATTAGATCAGACATCATTTTATAGAAGATCTTAGCAATGAAAAGAAATTGATACAAATGTCAAAATCCATAATGAAGAGAATGTTGCAGATTTGCTTACAAAAGCGTTTGCACACAACATAGATTTCAATTTGATTGTTAGTATTAGGAAGAGAATCTCTAAAGTCTTTTTCTCTTTATTTTCTGTTGTAGAGTTTTTAGTAAGAATACAGTACTGTTAGTGCATGTCATTAAAAGTTTCTGTTGTTAAGTCATAATTCGTACTGTGTTTATACTTAATACTAAACTGACTTACTATATTGTTATGTTATGAATTAATAACTGTATAATTGTTAAACTACTATAGGCTTGTGTTTCCTTGGTTTTTGGACTAACATTTTATAGAAAATCAAATAAAAGTGTGATTGAACAGAGTGTTTGCGGAAGGAAAAAGAGAATTGAGAACACGAAAGAAAGTTTAAAAACAGAAAGAGAGTATGTGGTTGTAAAAATAGATAGAGTGTTTGGGTGAGCTAAAAGAATTAAGAGAATTAAGTGAGGTAAAAACAGAAAGAGAGGAAATAGGATACAATGGATCTTAATATGGATGTATGTGTACATCTGGTATTATTGAAACTCATGTAAAGAACAGTAAAATCTTAAAGATTGATGGAAAAGCTGTTTGGAATGGAATTAGAGTTGATACTGGTAACTCAAAGTTAATGCTGCTAGCAACACACACTTACTACTGCGGTTCGAAGTTAATGTTGTTAGGCATAAAACTTTACTACTGCTGAGTTAACTAACTCGTCTGGTGAAAGTAATGCAATAGTTGAGGATATTTCATAAATAAATCGATCAATGGGTTTCAATCAATCAATTAATCGATTTCACTCTTTCAATACTCTCTAATCGCAAATCCCTAACCAATTTATCATTCAGTCAGCAAAACCCAACACAAATGTCAGAACCTAAAGTTTGCCGATACTCACAATTTAGGTCGCATTTTTTGTCTCTAAACCGCAGACGCAGTAAGGGTTTTTGAATAAATTGTGGATTTTCTGGAATGCAACACCTATACTAACAGAGCATTAAGGTTAATCCTACAACTAACGTCGTAGTATTTAAACATTCTGGTCAAACTATACAAGGGCAACAACTTCAGTGGTGAAGTACAGTTTCCTGCCCTAGTGGATGGAAAGAAGATAATCATAAATGAATCAACTGTGAGAAGAGATCTTCAACTAGAAGATGCTGAAGGTATTGATTGTCTACCAAATTCTATCATCTTTGAACAGCTTGCACTAATGGGGTATGGGAAGATTTCACAAAAGCCAACTTTCTATAAGCCATTCTTCTCTCCACAATGGAAAATAATGACTCATACTAATTTTCACAATGTCAAGTGGAAAGACCTACTGATGGCACGAGATTTAGTAGCACTCAGCCATCTGCAATAATCTATTTAGCTACAAACCAGAAGTTCAACTTTTCAAAAACACCACACACTTGAAAGTATGGTTAAGACTTGGCACAATGTGTCTGTAAAATTTTTGACTGTATCCAAGTTTGTACAAGTGTTGTGATCAACAATTTATGGCTGCCAATTCACACGAGAATTTATGATGCACCTCTCACACTAAGAAATAATTGGAACTATGAAGAGGTACAGGCTAAAAGTTTTATCCTGGTAGAGTAACACCTTTATTTCCAACAATGATGGTACAAAACCAACAAGAAATGGGTGAAGGTTTAGCAATGCCAACTGATCCCCAACACACACCCACTTTTATTCAACCATCAACATCTCAACCTCAAAAGACTCAAAAACCTAGGAAGCCTAAGAGAAAGAACACTCAGGTACCTCAGCCTAGTGGTCCTACTAAACATTTTAACCCCCCCACCACCCCCCCCCCCCCCCCCCACCCGCAAAAAAGGCGTCTTCATAGAGAGAGGGGTGACAGTTGCGCGTGAGGGCTGCCACTACTTCTTCTCACTCAGCAGCACAAGCCGCGACATTGGAACATACACTTAAACCGATCCGAGGACAACACATAATGAACAAGTTCCCTAGGAACTAGTTCAGGTAGTGTCCCCAGGTGACAAGTAAACCATGGGGATACAATAGCTCAAACTGGGTTGTGAGAGGGTATCTAAACATTCCCCTGGATCCACGCTCGAAAGGTAACACACTTTGAAGTGTGTACGATAGTCTGAAACTACTGAATTGATGAAATTTTGTACGCAATTTACAACAAGAGATCTTGATTTGGCGAATACAAAACCACTCACAGCTGACTGAGAGTTGCCTAGTTTGAAAAGGAGGATACAAAAAGCTTTACAAAGAAAAGAAGTTTTAAGACGCCCCCGCCCCCCCCGCCCCCCACCCTCATAAACTTAAGAGGTTTATAAAAAGTTGGTTTGAGTACTAGGGTAGAATCCACTAAAGATGAAGATAGTTTTGGTAATGATCGCTCCAACATAGAAGAGGATTAATGTAATTGATGCTGATGAAGACATTACCTTGTTAATGTTCAAGACGAGATGATGCAGCAGATTTTTGGAATGTAATTCCTTTGTACTGGTGATGAGGTTTTTTGCGCACAAAGAAGTTGCTGCACCAGACAGTGAATTTAACTGTTGATGAAGTACTTTGCGGCTCAACACTAGCAGCGTTTTAGAAAAGTGTAAAACCCAGGGGTAAAAGAATCTGTTATAGAAGAGAGCCAAGTGTACCAGTTAGTGCTGTCAGTGCTTCAACAAAGGTTAGTGCTGCTACAACAACAACTGCTACAATTCCAACTCCAAGGAAAGGAATTGTTATTACTGAGTCTACAACAACAACAACAACAACAACAATTTCTTCACAACTATCATAGGACAAGGGTAAAGGAAAAATGGTAGAAGAACCTATGAAGCCTACTAAGAAGAAAGTTCAAATCATGCTTGATGAAGAGATTGCACTTAAATTACAAGCAGAGATTGATGAAAAGGAAATAATTGCCAGAGATGAAGAAGAAAAGATTAATGAAACCAATATTGCTTGGGATGACATTCAAGCAAAAGTTGATGATGATTACCAGTTGGCTAAAAGATTGCAAGCTAAAGAACAAGAGCAGTTCACAATTGAACAAAAAGCCACATTGTTTAAAGAACTCCTAGAGCAAAGAATAAAACACTTTGCAGCTAAAAGAGCAGAAGAGAAGAGGAACAAACCACCAACCAAAACTCAACAAAAAACCATGATTACTTACCTTAAGAACATGGAAGGTTGGAAGCACAAAGACTTGAAATCTAAAGACTTTGATTCTATCAAATAATTATTTGACAAAGCTTTCAAAAGGGTAAACATGTTTATGGATTATAGAACAACTGGTGGGAAGGAAGTTTCACAAGATACTTGGTAGAACTTTAGAACAAGAAAGTACTAAGAAGCAGAAGGTGGACGAGGATAAAGAAACAGCAGAGCTTAAACATCTTAGTGGATAATCTATTACAGAAACAAGAAGAGGTAACAATTTTAAGTTATTCCTTTGGCTGCTAAGTCGCCCAAGTATTGCGACTGGAAGATCCCAAAACAAAGGACAAGAAATGCTATTAACAAATAATAAGAGCAGCATGGAAAGATCTTAAATGACAGAGTCCATTAGTCAAATGCTTAAAAGTTTTGATAGGGAAGATTTGGAAGACTTGTACAAGTTGATAAAAGCTAAATATGGATCAACAAGACCAGTGGAGGATATGGATTATCTGTTATGGAATGATATGAAAATAATGTTTGAACCACATGTAGAAGATGAAATATGGAAGCTGCAATAAGGATAAAAGGTGTTGGAATGGAAGATGTATGACTCTTGTGGAGTACATTCCTTGATAATGCAGTCTATGCATATTTACATGTTGGTAGAGAAGCAATATCCCCTTACACCACCTACAATTACAGATATGCTGAACAAGAAGCTTAGCATGATGGATATATTACGTGCACATGGTATACATCTTTCTTAAACTTCTCACAAAAATAGCTTACGCATCAATGAAGTCATTACTGGAAGCATCTCCTGTGAGTAGGAGCTTTCAATATAAGAAACTTGATGATTTTAAAGATAAATAGCAAGTTTTAGGGAGATAGTTTGGGATTAAAAGTCTACACTTAATGATGTCAATATTACCACACTCATATAATGATATTAATGCTGCTCAGTCAATGTTATGTACTAGCTGGAAGAATTTCAATGAGAAATTAATTAAATGTTTAAGACTGCTAGTGGAAGTTACAACTGCCAATACAAAGTTACTACTGCTAAAGAAAGTTACTACTGCTAGTGGAAGTTAAGACTACTCAGAGATAAAGACTGGAAAATATGCTAAGTAGTTACTACTGCTAGTACAAAAGTTACTACTGTTGGTGTAAAGTTACTACTGCTGAAGGAGTTAATGATGCTAGTCGAAAGAAGTAGTACTGTTGAGTTCAGTTAGCTGCTTATGATATTGTATGAGATATTTTGCGTTATATATAATATATATAATATATTATATATATTATATCTATATATAATATATCGTATAATATATATAACTAAGATATATATATACATATATATAATAAATATATATATAACTCATCTGTTTAAAGATTTGATATACTTGGAAAGTATTGTAAGGCCGTTAGCACTCATTGGTGAACAACAGAGGTTCCATAGGGCATTGAGCTTGATATAGCACAAAAATATAATGAGTCATTCATAGAATTATCTTAGCTTCAAAGTCTTTGTAATCCTAATACTTTGATAGTATTTGTATTATTATAATATTGTAGCTTTTGTTTGTTGAATTATATGTTCATACAATTACTGTTTCATTGATAATTCTTCTAAATATTAAAGATTAGATTCCGCATAATCTTTAATATATTCAAACAAAGTTTCTACTATAGTTGTGTTAGAATTATCTAATATAACTAAACCTTATACAAGCTTAAGGAATTCGATCTATTGAAGTAGGATCAACAAATTGTATGAGCAAAGTTACATATATTGTGCATTTGCTCGTGTTTGGTTTTTAGGAAATAACAACTTTACCAAATGCATTGCAAGGTAAATTACTTGAATATCTCGGACGAAACATCCAAGTCGTCAACCCTACCTTGACGTGCATTTTAAACATGTTATTATTAATAATAGGAACACACCTATTGGACATGTAGACTCGATATAACATCATTATCACAAGTGTGATTTATGAACCGATGTATATTTTTTTGTCACTTGAAGGGATCAACATTCTATCATAACAACTAGTGTTGATTGAGTTATGTAGATTCTCCGATATATATCTTTTGTAATGGTTTGATAAAAATCTTGAACTAGACAAATAATGAATCCGATTTCATATCCAAACTCAAAAGAACTTGGCAATTAGATTCGGAAAGAGTTATATCAAACATAGTTTGAATAATAAGATCGATAAATATGTTTGAAATCTTTCTTGACCTCTACTCCACTCTTTCTAAAAGAAAAGAAATAATACATTTCTCACTAATAATGTTTTTTAGACTAAACAATCAGTGTGAGATCAATTAAAACTGAATGAGTGTTCTTCACTATTCTTTGTATTGTCGTATATTTTTATCATGTGATAAAAACTTATTAGTTATTGTGCACAATATGCTTAGATTTTGGACTTTTAAAGAGTTCACAAAATTATCTTAGTCATTTTTAAGCATTACGAAGTTTTTTCAAAACTACTACATTGTACTTATATACGATTTTCAAGCTTTTTGACTGACGACGAATATTTTCATTTCAAGTTAATGTGAAAATTTCACCGAAATAAAACTTCAAAATGAAAGGTTTCTTTTTTCTTACAAATAAATTCTAATCTTTCAAATTAGATTACAAGAAATCTACGCTTCATTTTAATCCAAATATTTATTAGTATGTGATTGTGAATAGACAAATGCAAGCACAACTAAGTTGTAAAACACATTTCATATTTAAATCTTATATACTAAAAGTACATATTATATCTTTATTCTACTGTATACGGACAACCTATGTTTAAGCAAGATAATAGGATGACATATCCTAGAGACCTTCTTGAGACTTTGATAAAATAAAAGTGTTTAATATATGGTGGTGACACATTTTATAACATGAACTAGTAACAGGATAATCCGACGAGCGAAGACAAATATTTTCAAAGGTTGACAACTTGCTTAGCTCTCCTCCTAAGTCGTTTAACTAAATTCATAGGATATTACCCATGTTGATAAAACATTTGTAACACAGTGATCTATAACTTATATGGAATGCAAAAGAAATTTTTCAACTTAGGCAAAGCTCTTCATAAGATAAATTGACGCATATACACGAACCTATAGTGAAAACTAACGACATGACCAAAATTTATGCATCAACAAAGAAGCTCAACTACAAATGCAATAAGCATATAAGAGATTACTTACACCTATTAAGATGCAAAGTAGAAACAAATAACAATTAGCATTAACAACATAAAGAATACTACAATTCGTTTTGTGATTAAATATAACAAAGTATACAAGCTTTATATTATTTGTAAATAAATTAGTTTACACCTCATAGTAATTTTGAAAATACATTTAATTTCCAATGATAAAAATACCCACTTTCCAAAGTAACCACTAGAAGTGTCGACTTGAAAAAGTGTTAAAATCAACTTTTTACGCTAAAACAAAATTTTAATTTTGGACACTCTATAGCCTTTTGCTTATTTGACAAACTTAAAATTTGAATTAGTAATTGAGACCAATTCCATTGGAAAGTACACTCAAAGTCCTTCAATTTTGGTTTTTGAATCATTGAAATCCGACGCACGGTTGATTTTCTACGAATTTTTGAAGTTTGACAAAAAATTGAAAATGCCACCGACTGATCTCATGGACGGATCCACTCTTTGGATCGCATAAGTGGTGAAATTTTGGCATAATCATTTATCACACTTTTAGACACATTGTTCCCTTTGTTTGGGATTCTTTAAAAGACCTCCAAGCTATTGTAACACTCTATATTTAACCCCAAACCTTGTAAGTACTAAACAAAGAACTTTTTATATTCTATGTCGCTTGATAATAAATTGATAGCACGGCACCGTAATCTATATTTAAATCCATTTGTTTTGAAACACTCTAGCGACCTGCTTTAGGTAACTAAATGTGGAATCATAGAGCGGTGGTGAATACTTTTTCCCTTTATAAACGTAAAACTTTTTAACAAAAACCAATCAAGTTTATACTACAATAACTATACTAAATAATATCAAACAAAGCATATCATCACAACACAATATATAACACAAACATATATTCAATGAGAATATAAATATAAAGTGATAAGTAAAAGAAAGCGCAAATTGGACACGATGATTTATATTGTCTTTCGGAACTACGCCTCCTCTTCTCCTACCCACTCCATCGGAGTACTATAACACCCCCTTAATTGCGACATATAGCAGTAGAAAGCTATAGGGGTATTTTACTTCAAAGATTTAACAGTCATATCCAAAGAATCCGACTCAAAAGAACGTTTTGAAAATTGTTAGTTTCATTCAATATAAATCAAGTTTTACAACATCTCAGGCGAGGTCCCAAAATACATATAAAAACATAGAGTTTTAATGATAACAAGTTTGGACGTCCTCAAGTCCAATGTCACTCTGTGCCATAACATTGCTCACCTTACCTGAGAAAACATGGCTTAAAAGGCCAACACTAATGGTTTGATGAAATACACAGACACACACATGTTTTAAATGGACATAGTTTTAATACAAGTCAATGTAAACAGAATAAATTGCACACAAATACAATTAAACGATGGTAAACAATATAATTATATTACACTAAGCACATGACACCGAAACACACTAAGAAATTTACAAAGATATTACCCCAGCATGTGCTTTGCCAACACCTAAGTTTCCTCAATGAAATGCGTCCGCTGGCCATGTATGTACCAGAACCTGGACGGGGAAGTTCAGTCCCAATAGATCTCAACATCACGACAATTGCGCTTACTACACACCATAGAAAATGAAAAGGGGGGGGGGGGGGGGAATTTTTGTGTAAAGTGAATTAATAATTTTTCTTTCGAATTACAAGTATAACGTTCAAGATATGGGGCCTTCTGGAAAATGAGAATTTCTACTTCTAGACACACACAATATCAGGATAGCATACAGTTGTAAAATACTTGTATTCATGACTTATAGCATGTAATCACCCCCGCGGAGTTTAGAAATATGTAAAGGTGGGACAATGAACTCCTGATAAGGTAAGATTGGTTGCATTGAATTTAATTCCAAATTGAAGTAAACAGCTCGTCTTCGCAACCTGGCACTAAAGCCAAGTCTTGAGTTGATATTTATATTCAAACTTTACTATAGAAAGTTTAACAATTATTTGTTAAAGCATTATTTAACTTGTGAAAACAATCGCTATCACTGTTCGGGCTATCATAATCCAGAGGTCATGTAGTAAACAGTTTTGAGGAGCATGACATGTAAATCGTAAATCCAGGCAACTCGACAAAACGTCTACCCAAATGAAATAACCTCAGAACATGAAACTCTCAGTACCGAGATAAGTTATAGTTTTAAACTGATAGGATTTTTAATCTTTAAGTTATCTTCAAAAAGTTTCTTCAAAAGCTAGTGGATGAAAATTATGTTAAATATATAACATAATTATTTTATAGTGTTTCGATCGATGAATGATAACGACAAATGTGTCGGGTTTTAATAAAATCGAGTCTTATAATATTTAAATATATTTTTATAATTAATATAAAAATATTATATTTTATACCCTTGAGAATATGAAAATGATAATATATACCCTTGGTATATATCAATTTACACTTTAAATTTTTACTTTATATTTAAAACATTTAAACCAAAACTTTAGAGTATGACAAAACAAACCCCTGAAGTTTAACTTTAGGATAATTACATTTTTGGCCCGAAAGTTTAATTATTTCAAAAGTTACAATATATACCCTTATGCTTGAAATGTTTTGCGTTTTTAATCCAAATACCATATACTTTGTATTTTTCAAATCCAACTTAGTTTTGTAGCTTATAGCTTATTAATATAAGCTAAAATAAGTAATTTTTACGAGTTTGAAGCTTATGAAAAGAGCTTATGAGTTTAAAAATCCAAAATGGGTACGTTTGGTTTAGAAACAATAACCCGATGGGTTAGGGCTTTTAAGATTAGTTTTAATGATTATAAAAGTGATAAGTGAGCTTATAGAAATAGATTATTACAACAGCTTTAAATTATAGCTTATAGCTTATTAGATTCACAAAAAGAGCTTTTAGGGTTTTAAAGGCGCGTTTGGTTTAGGAAAACCAAATGACTAAGCTTTAGGGTTTAAGGGCTGATTTCATGAGATCATAAGGATGTATAGGAGCTGATATATAATCTAAAACAATACAAGAGATTATTGAATGAGTGAAAAAGGCTTACTAGTACACGAATTGATGAAATGGGTCGAAATGAGCAATTTATAACCTGAAGACTTTATGTGATGAATCAAGAGCTTCTTTCTTCTTAACCTTGGATTCTAAATAGCTTATACTTCCCTTTCTTCTCTTCTATGGCTTGGTTAGATCATGATTTTGAAGTAGTATGAAACTTAGTGAGAATTTAGGAAGTATGTATGTGTTCATGTATATATAAGGTCAAGAGAGGAGTAGTGGCCAAGTTTACATGGAGTAGGGATCAAGTTATGTGGAGTGGTGGCCAAGGGTTGGCTAGGTGACTAAGGGAAGCTAGGAAAATAGCTTAGACAGGTGTAAGGAGGGTGTGAGGGGTTCGGTTATTAAGGGTGGTGACAAGGAGGTTTTACTTGGTGAGCAAGGGTATGACAAAGGTTGCTAGGGAGCTAGGGTGGTGACAAGGTGGTTGTTAGAGGTGCTTTGAAAGGTGTAAGCAACGTGGTGTGGCATGGAGAAGGGTGCTTGCTTGGTTTAAACTTGGTTCGAGCTAGTTAGGGGGTGACAGGTTCATTAGGTTTTTCGGGTTAGGGTTTTAGTTTTTAGGACGAGTAGGGGCTGAAATGGAGGGAAAACATAGTTTAAATATTGTGCATTGGAAGCTTGTAACATATACTAGAAAGGTTGTACGAAATACCTTAGAAAATTGGAGGGAAAATGGCTAGTTTGAATGTTATGTATTGTCGAGTTATGCCATGGGCTTAAATGAGTTGTACTAGGGTTTTAGAAGGAAAAGATATTTGAATTTCATGTATTGAAAACTTGTACACAAGCCTTATAAGCTTGTACATATGTTTTGTATGTAAACATTACATATAGTTAGGGTTTTGATATAAACGTTAACGTATAAAATCCGTTTTGTATTAAATGTTATGAAAGGTACGTTAAATAGATAACGTATGGTAAAATGGTGATTAAAACATATTGCTTGACATATTATAATGTTTACTTGACATAAACGTTGATGAAATTTGCATTGGTAGGTTGCGTGAGCACGTTTACTTTTGTAATGTAAGTTACGTTACATTATGGATGGAAAAATCTTTCCATGAAAATGGTTGCATCTAATTAATTAGGGATGGAAATTAAAGCTGATGGAAAATTAATCTAATTTAATAGATGGATAATTACATAGAAGAAAATTGTGGGTTGTTATATAAAATCTTCAAAATCTTTGTTTCTTTTCTTCCTTGTGGCTCGTTCGAATTGTAGAGAGAGAGGGGGGGAGAGATAGATTTTTTTTTGTTATTTTGAAAATGAGAGAATAAATGAGAAATTTTATTAAGGTGGAGGAATATATGTGTACCAAGGGAACATCCTAGCAAGATTTTAGCCTTCTTGTCTCTTCTTATCCCTTCTAGGCGTCCAAGTATCCTAGGATGTCTCAGGTCTTCATTTTTGCGTCGGGATCACTTAAAAACTAAATTTTAATCTATTTAAAACGTCAACCAAACTTAGTTATCATTTTCATTGCGTTTAAAATCATTTTTCTATAAACCTGGGTTATTCACACGACACCTATCACATTAAATTGCTACAGAAATCCATTTTTGAGCCGTTATCGGCCGACTCCGGACCGAAAACATGAATTTTTGACAAAACTCAACCGAACCTTGCTCATCCATTTAAAAACACTTCAAATCACAAAATATGGCTTGACAACTTATATTCACCCAAAATTTCACCTTTTTACGACTGTTACAGTCTTTTACCGAAATTCACGAAAACCACCGTTTTTCTGATAACTTTCAAATCTCCCACTCACGATTTACGATTTAAATCAACGTTATTTCATTATTATGAATTTATTAAATAAATAAACCCATTAACACATTCTCAACTTTATTAATCTCCACACTTAAATAAACTGTCGTGCCGGTACGCGCTGCGTGATGATTTTTCGCTAAACGCGGGAAAACTTCCCGAAAAGCACTGAAAACCTCAAAACCACTCTAAAACAGAAAAATGAATCATAAATGATTCATTTACGAACTCAATACTTCATCAAACTCCCGGTTAAACCAAAACCGCTTTTACGCAAAATAGTCAACAGAAGTCAACTTTTCAGCTTTCATCAGGAAAACTGACAAGATCGAAAGACTTCAACATACAAAACTATAATATTTTATAATACTTAGCCCTGGGAATATTACCGGTTATCACAGTCTCACCCCCTTAAAGGAATTTCACCCCGAAATTCAACTCAAATTATCAACTCACAACACAAACAGGAAATTCCATCCCTCAAAGAATCACATCAATCACTAGGGTTTACTCTTTTCAAGCGAGGTTTCTTACGATCCCCCTAAAGTCTAAGTCTTTCCACAGTCCAGTCCTACACTTTCTCACGGTCAATCCATATCCGATCACAAAATCATGATAACTTCTTATGTTACCTCTTAGCTTTACAATTCCTCCATTTTAGGTCTCACTGCCTCAGTCGAGTGTTAGGATATGATCCCGTCCTCGACGTGACAACAAATCTATCAGAAATAGCATTGCCAAATCTTTCTGGTTATTATACCAATGGGACTAACCCTACGGGTATATATCCTACACAATATGACTCATACCTTACCAACACTTACTTGCTCAAAATCTTAAGTAAGCCTTACTTGGTTAAACCATCCCGGATCTACCCTTCTAGGAAGGTCGTTCCAAAATCTAAATCACATTCATTACATGCTTTAACTTTGGGACTGGGGTTGCACATATGAATTAGATCGTAGGTCGTAGCTACCGAGCTACTGTAAATCTTTGGAACTACAAGACACATGCTTCATTTTTCATGGTTGACTGTTGACCTTAACAGAAAAACGGCTAGTTTTGGGAATTGCAATTGATTCGGCTATCAACCGTTGTTGCTTGGGAGTCTAGGAGTGTCAACGCACTAGTCCCCCCCACATGATAGCAATTTCAGGAGAACCATGTAACTTCAGTAAAATCACATATTATAGTCCAGCGGTATTGAATGAGTGTCCATATATTCCGCGGTTCAAATGTACTCGGTAAGAAGATCTTATTTGGAGTAAACGCGTGCTCCAGATTAACTCACGCTATTACATAGCCACCACACATGTTTATACTTAGTGGTGGTGGAAGGTTGTCCAACACAAATAGTTTAGGTCACTTGCAGAAAAACCGAGGGTTTAATTGTATAACACTGTGACTAACTATTGGCGGAGTTGCATCAATCTGAACCGTTAGATATGTCAGGTTGCTGTGTAGTTCAATCGATTCTTTTCCCGATGCTTGATCTTTGATACTGGTCATTCCCAGCATTTCATAGTGGTCTCACGTTCTGTACATGGGTTTTGGAGGGAAAAGATATTCAAATGTTATGCATTGTACACTTGTACACATGCCTTAAAAGCTTGTACATTTATTTTGTATGTAAACTTTACATATAGTTAGGGTTTTGACTAATAAAGTTTAACATTTAAAATCTGTTTTGATATAACGTTATGGAAAGTTACGTTAATTAGATAACGTATGGTTAAAATGGTGATTAAGACATATTGCTAGCATATTATAAACGTTTACTTTATATAAACGTTGTTGAAATTTGGCATTGTTAGGTTGGTGGTGAGCACGTTTACTTTTGTAATGTAAGTTACGTTACATTATGGATGGAATAAAGCAAAAATCTTTCCATAAAAATGGTGGCATCTAATTTAATAGATGTAAATTACACTGAGGAAAATTGCATCTAATTTAATAGATGGATAATTACATAGAGAAAAATTATGAGTTGTTATAAGTACCTAACTCGAGAGTTACTTCACTCAATCAGCAAGCTCCTTTTATGCGGAGAAAACCATACAACATCGCTTACACTTTATCCGGTACTAAGCTAAATACCGAGTCCTACTTCGAGGTAGAACCAACCTAACGTTGCTTACACTTTATCCGGTACTAAGCTAAATACCGAGTCCTTCTTCGGGTGCAACCAAACCCATTATGTTTTATGGCCTAAACACATAAACCATCTAACATCTAGTTTGTTGTATAGTGATTGATACACAAATGTGTATAATGATTATCCAAGACATAATTGTCAATTAGGTGTAGAAGCCTAATCTAAAACATCAAGATCACTAAGCATGTTGTTGTTGATAAAGATGGCAAGTCTCTTGGCTTGTTGTGATTAATCTTCATATATGTAGGTATGTGGTAGATGATGATGGTAAGATCTCTAAGCTTGCTTGAATGGAGGATCATGTAGAATCATGCTTGCAACAAATGAAAGTTAGAAGCATTATGAACAAGGGTTATTGAGGTTTTGCTGATATAATTAATTGTGTTTTTACATTATAAAAACTTGTTTATAATGATCCTAAATATGTGTAATAATGTGGAAGAAAGGTTGTGAAAAGCTTAGGTGAAAACTAAGCAAATGAATGGTATTTATAGAAAACCCAAAACTTGGCCGTTAAGGTGCTACGGATCTAGGGATGGTAGATCCGTCTGCCTTTTAGGTGGATCCGTGGGTCGCACGATCTAATTTCAAAATTGTTAAAAATCTTTTCAAATCTTTTTAAATCTTTTGCTTAGATCTTTATTGTACTTATAAAATCCGATTAGATATTCTAGAAGAGAAATCAACCTAACATTAAAATGGTAAGATTTGCTATATTAGAAAAGATCTTGTAAGATTTTTTTTCAAAAATGGTTATGCAAGAATAACTAGTTTTGTCTTTATTCCCTAATTATTTTGTCCTATTATCTAATATGGCTAGACATGTTTTCATCTTCCAAGATTGTTTCCTAATATGGAAGATTTCTTCTAGAAGAAAGATCTTGTGTTAGTTAACTAAGTAATTAAGTTTTATCATATTCTCTAATGTGATTAATTACTTATTAAGTGTAAGTAAACTTACAAAGGTTGGTTTGTTAATTAGGTTGATCATAATGCAACATAACAAACATATTCATACCTTTAGTTGAAGCATGAGTAGACTCGAGACGTCGAGAGGTGTTGATGAATGTATGCTTTGATGAGTTGTGGTTACGAGTAACTTGCACATTTTACGTTATGTATTACAAGTTACTTGTTTGTCATAATTAAAACCAAAGGACTTGTTTAGTTTAAATATAGTAATATTTTCACTAACAAAATTGATGACAACAAAAATCGTAATAAGCTTTTGGAATCATCAAACAAGGCTTTAGTTGATAAATTGAAAGGTGAAATTGAGGAGTTCCAAAACCAAAAATAAAAGTTTAGAATCATCAAAAACCATTTCAAATAAGCAAACAATGAACTTTCAAAGACCAATCAATTGATGTTCAAAGATCTTGAGAAGTTCCAATCTGAACTTGATAGGTATCATGATGTGAATTATGCGTCAAAGATGGAAATTGATTGTGCAAAAGCTAAAGGAGATTTTAATGTATCAAAATGGTTTTTGAAAGTCTCATTTAATGAACATACTTAAAGATAAATGGTTTAAATCAAATGATTTCAGAAATGAAAAGGGAGCTTGTTGCATATCTAGAAACCATCTCCATAATGTCACAAGAAAAAGAGGCTCAGAAAAGGTTTCACAAAACTCGTGAAGATAAGGAACTTGAAAAAGTCATTGCTTTGGAAAATAAAATCAAAGTTTTGGATGATATTGTTTACAAAACCGGTCAATCAGTTCAAACGATGAATATGCTTAATCGTAATTGTAAAACGAGTTTTGTTAAACCTGAGTTTTTCAAGAAAGCTTAAAGAGCGAACCCTCGTCTGTATGATATAGGTTGCTATAATGATAATCTTGCTTTAATGTTAGCTCCTGAATCTAACGAAATGATTCGTATTGCCAAAGAAAGTCGATCAAAATTAAGCGATTTAATCAGACCTTTTGATTATAAAAGTTTGAATAATCGTTATGATTTGTTTGTTCGACAACGTGAAAAATCGCCTAAACATAAATATTTTTTAGAAAGGTCAAAAATGAGTCATACACGTGTCAAGAATGCAAATTCAAAATAGTCTTTTAATAAACACACAACTTTGTTAGAATGACGGATGGATGAATCCATTCCGTGTGATCAAAAGTGTAAAAGCTCTAAAGAACATTTCAAAATTAAAAGTAGTGTTGACACGATTTTTGATGGAGTGGAACGTTGCAAACAAATAATTGCTAAAAGAACATATTTTGGTCATATTGATCCTTTCATTCAAACCATAATTGAAGGAAATTTTTATCCCCAAATTTGAAAAATCAATGCTGATTTAGAAAAATTTCACTTGTGTTTGAAAGCGGAAATGGTTGCTGATTTGAGATACTTTAATTCTCTTAAAAATGAAGTGGACTCTCTTAAATCTCAACTGGATACTCAAAAAACACAGTTTTTGAATGAAATCGATCGACTTTCTAAGGAATATTATTATACTGATCACATGAATGTTATACATGGTGTGTATACTACTCTTGATAAATTCAGTGATTTACAATGTGATTATGTGGACCAAGTTGTCAAATGTGAACGTCTTGAAAAAGAGCTTTCAAAAAGTAATACAACATCAAAGAGTTTTGAATCACTTTAGAAACATGTGATTAATCTTGAACTTGCTTTATAACAATGTAAAGAACAGATAAAAAATGACAAAGCTTTCAAAGAAAACTAGTCAAACGTATTTCTGAAAGAACGTGAACACTATTTTTAAAATTCAAGACTTGAAAGCTCAATTACAAGACAAAGGCATTGCAATAAGTGAGTTGAAGAAACTTATTGAAAAGATGAAAGGAAAATCTGTGGAAACTAAGTTTGAAAGACCATCGGTTATTCGCCAACCAGATGTTTTTAAAAGTCTAAGACAATCAGTTTTAGGTAAACTGGCTACTTTTTCAGATTCTCTTGCAAAGAAAGATTTTTCAAAGTCAAAGTCAGTTACCACAAATAATATGACCAATGATTTTCCAAAACAAGTCACTACACAGATTTTGCCTCAGAATGTGAAGTCAATTCTAAAGAACACAAATATGATTGCACCAGGAATGTACAAAGTGCACACAAGGCCCAATCAAACTAGAACACCACAGTTGCTTTAAGACATTAGGAAAACTAACAAACACGTGTCTTTCTCTACAGGAGTAATTCCCACTACTAGTGTTAGTAGACCATAGCTTAAGAGCAATCAATTGGAAGATAAAGTCATGCCTAACAATAGTCAAGGGAAGAACCAAGAAGTAGAAGACCACCGTAGGAATTTCTAGTTTTCAAATAATAAAACATTTGTAACTACGTGTAATGACAGTTTGAATGCTAAGACCTCGAATGTAAACTTTGTTTGTGTTACTTGTGTAAAATGTATGCTAAATGACAATCATGATATGTGTGTTCTTCATTATATTAATGGCGTGAATTCTAGGACTAAACAACCAATTGTTGTGCCTATTAGTACTAGAGAACCCAAACGAACTATGAACCAATCTGTTGCAACACCCCTTAGAAAAATAGTTGTTTTAGAATCCACTAATCAGAAACCTAGAAGCAATATGAGCAGAATAGTAAGACATGTAAATAGTGGTACCCTAAGTTTACACCATCCGGATACAAATGGAAACCTAAGTCCCCAATAGGAAATGTCAATAAATGTTAGTATGCCTCTAGGAAATGCATCTAGAAATGCTAATTTTTTAGAACCTATGACTCCTAAGTGTTCCACTCTGTCTAATACTCCATTGTCTTCTAATTCTTTTGCAACTCGTAGAGATATTTCTATTCATCTTCGACTCTGGGTGCTCAAAGCACATGACGGGAAATCTCAAGCTCCTAAGTAATTTTGTGGAAAAATCTATGGGTACGGTGAAGTTTGGAAATGATCAAATTGCACTGATTCTTGGTTATGGAGATATGGTTCAAGGAACTATCACTATCAAGAGGGTTTATTACGTCGAAGGGCTAAATCATAATTTATTCCCTGTTGGTCAATTCTGTGATGCGGATTTGGAAGTTGCTTTTCGGAAGTCTACATGTTATGTTTGTGATCTGAAGGGAAATGATCTACTCACAAGTTCTCGTGGCACAGATCTGTATTCCATCACTCTTCAAGACACATCCACTCCTAATCCAATTTGCTTAATGGCTAAAGCTACATCGTCACAAGCATGGTTATGGCATCGTCGTCTTTCTCACCTGAACTTCGATTCCATTAACTTGCTGTCAAAGAATGATATTGTGATTGGTCTTCCAAAGTTAAAATTCATCAAAGATTATCTTTGTTCTTCTTGTGAGTTAGGAAAAGCAAAAGGAAAGTCTTTTCACACAAAGACTACCCCGAGTTCCAAAAGACGGTTACAACTTCTACACATGGACTTATGTGGTCCCATGCGGGTAGAAAGTATTAATGGAAAGAAATATGTTCTCGTAATTATTGATGACTACTCCAGATATACTTGGACTCACTTCTTGAGATCCAAAGACAAAACACCTGAAGTTCTCATTGATTTCCTCAGACTTGTTCAAAGAGGACTTCATGCTCAAGTAAGAACTGTGCGAACAGACAGAGGCACTGAATTTTTGAACAAAACTCTTCATGCATATTTTGCAAAAGAAAGTATAGAACACGAAACATCAACTGCTCAAACACTTGAACAAAACGGCGTTGTCAAAAGACGGAAGCGTACTCTTGTTGAGGCTGCTCAAAAAATGCTAAGCGCCGCTAAAGTTCCTTTGTTTTTCTGGACTGAAGCAATTGCGCAACAGCATGTTTTACTCAAAACCATTCACTCGTAATTCCTTGACATGAGAAAACACCTTACCACATCATCAATGGCCGGAAACTGTCAGTTAAATTCTTTTACATTTTTTGCTCTCTTTGCTACATCGTCAGAGATGATGAATTTTTTTACAAAATGAAGGAAAAAGGTGATGCATGTATTTTTGTAAGGTATTCTACTCAGTCAAGAGCTTACAGGGTATATAACAAGAGAACAAGAGTGATAGTTGAAACCATCCATGTCAACTTTGACGAATTGCCTCTAATGGCGGCAGATCACGTCAGTTCTGACCCTGTTCTATAATGTTCGACAACGGCACTTAAACATGACAGTTTAAGACCCAGTCCCCAAAGTCAAGAAAATGTTCCTCAAGCAGCTGAGATAGTAACAACATCAAATGAGCTGGATTTGCTATTTAGTCTGATGTTATATGAATTACTCAATGGAACTACTCCAGTTGTGTCAAAGTCTTCCGTTGTAAATGCTACTGATGCACCTGATAAATGTCAACAACAAAACACAACTCAATCTTCTACAACAACCGCTTCTGCAGATATACCTCCATTGACCATTCATACAACACCTGAAACTACAAATCAAGCACCAACTCAAGTACGAACTGTCACTTCTATTGAGAACATTAATCAAGCAGAAACTCAAGGAGAAAACACGCAAGTTGAAGAAGACGAATTTATCAACATCTTTAGTACACCGGTACAAGAACGAGGGGAGACATCGTCTCGTCATGGTGATTCATCAAACATGCATACATTCTATCAACAACATCCTTCTGAACATCGTTGGACAAAAGATCATCCATTAGAACAAACAGATGGCGAGATGTGTATGTTCGCACTCACCGTGAGTCGAACCGAACCAAAGAACATCAAAGAAACCATGGCTGATTCTGCATAGATTGAAGCAATGCAGGAAGAACTTCACCAGTTTGATCGATTAGATGTATGGGAATTAGTCGACAAACCACTCTACAAAAATGTCATTAACATGAAGTAGCTCTGGAAAAATAAACGTAATGAGAAGAATACTGTAATTAGCAACAAAACTCGTCTTGTAGCTAAGGGATACAACCAACGGGAAGGAATCGACTTCAAAGAGTCATTTGCTCCAGTTGCTCTGTTAGAAGCAGTCAGGCTATTCGTTGCGTATGCTTTACACAAGTCATTTCCTATCTATTAGATGGATGTAAAGACAGCTTTTCTTAACGGTCCTCTAAAGGAAGAAGTGTACGTAAACTAGCCAGATGGATTCGTAGACCTACATTATCCTACGATGAACTCTCCAACTTCCTGGTATCCAAAGGATTCTCAAAAGGTTCTATTGATCCAATACTGTTCATTACTAAAAAAGGGGAAGACATATCGCTTGTGTAAATTTATGTTGATAACATTATTTTTGGTTCTACAAACCCAAAACTTTCCGAAAAGTTTGAAAAATTAATGCATAACAAGTTTGAAATCTATGGTGAGGGAGCTAAATTCTTCTTTTAGTAATTCAACCACCAATCCCCACGTGTATCTTTATAAATCAGCTAAGATGCTTCAAGAATACTTAAAAGCATAGTTAAGACCTCCATGTGATAGCAATGGTACCCAATGGCGTACTAAACACCTAGATGCTGACATAGAGGAACTCCGTTGACCAAACAAAATATCAAGTATGGTCAAGTGCACTCTTACCTAACACAAGTAGACCAATATTGTACATGCCCCACATGATATTGTGCCCCGCTATTAAGCGAGACAGCTGAGAAACATCGCATTGCGGTTAGCGGATCTTTTGTACCTAAAGAATACCATTAACATGGGGCCTCTGGTATCGATGACACCGTTTTCAGAACTAACAGCTTTTTTAGATTTCGGATCACCACTTGTCCGATTCACGTAAGAGCACATCTGGTGGCAAAACAATTTCTAAGAGTGATAAGTTATCACTGCCATACCAAGAAGGCAGACTGCACTTCAATGTCTTATAGCAGCAGCCAAGTATATTGTCTATTTATCTGCCGTGATGCGCTAAATTCTATGGTAAAACTCAGCTCACGATTATGGCTTTCACTTTGATAAAATAACCTATGTATTGTGACTCCAAGGCAGCCATAAGCGGCTCGTGCAATCCCAGTCTACATTCTCGTACAAGCAACTCGATGTAAGATATCACATCATAAAGGAACAGCTTCAAAATGTATAGTTGAATTATTCTTTGTCGGAGTTGATACCAGTTACTGACCTGTTTACTAAAGCCTTACCTAAGATAGGTTTAAGAATCTCTTCATAACGACTCGGTATGAAGATTGTTTGACGTCCCGAAGAACAGGAGTTCTGGAAAAACGAATCTGCTTGATCCATCAAACATCGAATTTGTAAATTTTTTATTTTCTCTTTATTTTGATTTATAAAAATTTTTGAAAAAGAAAATACAAAAATATAAAACCAACAAAAAGAATAAAAAATATAAAACCTAGAAAAATAAAATATAACAACAAAAAATTTCAAAAATTCCAAAAGAATCTATCTCGACGTTCCGCTTTGGAATCGATAAACATTTAATCGTACCAAAATGTTCACTTAACATTGATACGGTGTGCAAATGAAGTTCGAGCAAGAGTTAAAACGTTTCAAAACATGTCATTTCAAATTTTTTCATCTATGACTTATGTACATTTCAGTGCATAACTCGTACCCGAATGTAATAGGGCGTGTACCTTCAGTGCACTTATACAAATAGAAGAGAAGTCTTCTATCATGTGTTTTAAAAACCGTTGAACATAATTTTTCAAAAAGAACATTTCATGTCAAATTGTTCACAATATAATTTGTGATATCTTTCCATAAGAAGTGGTATTTGTTAAAATTATGTGTTTAACACTCCCTTCCTCAAATAAGTTTAAAATTTGTGGTATCAATTTTTCTTAAAATGTCATATTTATGTAGATCAATTTTTTAGGGGGAGCTTTTAAAACCAAAGCCTTTTAATGTATTTTTGGTACATCTCATAAATGTCAATTTTATGTATCTAAAAACATTTCGTGAAATTAAAATGAGGAAATTATAATGTCAATTAATAATATACATTGTTCACTAAGGCATCTCACCCCGTCCTCAACATATTTGTGGTGTCATATCATTTTTTCCTTGTAACGTCAAATTTTAAAAATTAGTGGTATCCCACTTACTATGTTGAAGAGGAGCTATCAAAAAAATGAATTCATGCAATATCGTGGTATAATTTTTCTCCCTATTGAATTTTTCATGTCATAAATTTTAATCAATTGGTATTCAAATACTAAATGTTTTATTATTTAAATAAGGGGAGAAAATGTGATTAAAATATGATATAGAAGAATGTAATCTTTAAGACTCTTAGTGCAACTCTTTCCTTCATGTGCAAAACAATTTTGAATCGCAGAGCACATGTGTAAAGGGAGTATTTCAAAATGTCTGTATCAAATGTTTTATGGTTCGATCTCTATACCCAGCAACCAATTAACTCATGGCGTCGATAAAGTCATAAGGTGGTTAAGGTTAGGTATAAGTCCTATGATCCAACCATAACTGGAGGGATCTACCCAAGGACAATCCAAAGTTAGAAATAACAGTCCTTAGGTATTATTGGAGATTAATGAGAATAAAGGAAGAATGCCGACTAAAATTGAACACTGGAACAATCACAACAAGGTGTTAGTGATGACGTCTTGGTAAGAAATAAAGCGGTTGAGGAATTAAAAAGAAATGTAAGGATAAATGGTGAAAAGAAAGAATCCCTCCACACAACTTAGGCAGAAACTGGGTCAATACACAATCTATCAAAATCACAATGATGATTGTTAGTATTAAAGAAAGCCGTCATGGACCCAATGATGCAATGAACAACCCTTCCCAGCCATTCGAGTTTCTCTCAAAAGAAACTTGTCTCATTTGTCACGGAGATACACAAGTTATATATTGGCATCTCACTCCAAGATTGTTGATATTGAATAGGTGGCAGTCTGCTCCAGCCTCCGATTACTAAAACCAAAGCGCACAAATCGAGTCTAAAGCCAAGAAGATATCAAATTATAAATCTCATTAGGACACAATGTCAAAATACACTTGTTGAACACCATAAAGTTCACAAGTTGTATCAACGAGTCCTACGCATTATTCTTGAGATCTTGCCAAAACATCAGAGTGATACTCTTTAGTATTCACGGTGATGATGGAAATCCTTCTAAAGTCAACATCAAATAGCTTTACGGTGGGTGACTTGCAAGATTCTATATGAATCAAGCTTGTGACAACTGGATATCGATTTGGTCCAGTATATGAATTAATGACTCAATCAGAAAGATAGTAACTATCTGATTCACTCTTACCGTGTTTTCTGCTTTGAGACGCTCCGGTAACGAGAACGGCTAGTACAACTGCGAAACCCTGTCAAAAAGATTCATATGAATTCTATCTAATCACACGCAGTATTTATACTGATTAACGAGGACCGTGGTTATTGCAACCGTATTCGACAAAATGACAAAGACACTTCTGTCCATATATGTTGTTTATCACTAACCTTTTAAATGCATATTTAAATGTCGGTGTTGCAATGTGGTACCAGCAAAGTCGGATTCATCACCACATGTGTCACACCCCCAGACGGGGCCTGGACGGAATACGTGTCCGGAGGCATGACTTTATTGAGCATCTCAAGTTTGCTAATTGTACGTTCTGATTTTGGTACAGCGAAGTAGATTAAATACCACATGTGTCACCCCCTAGACGGGGGCGCTGGTACGGATATCCGTTCGTTCCGGTGGGCGGTATACTGTGACTTTATTGTGCATCTCAAGTACAAAGCTATTAAAGAACGATCTACTATGGGTACGTTTTTGAAAAAATATAAAAACACCGTTGCAATGTGTTTTTTTTTCATAATAATATAATAAGTTTTACATCGATTTGGAATTTAAAGATTCAAAATTAAAATACGTAAGCTTAAAATAAGTTCAACAACGGTATTTAAAGACAATGATAAATCTTGGGTTAAACCGGTAGGGTGTACAAGGCAAATGACTTCACATAAGTCAAGGCAACAGCATCCATGCTAAGCACCTGAGAAAACATGCTCACTTAAAAGTCAACCATAAAGTTGATAGTGAATTCATAGGTTAGTTCAAACGATTTGGTTATAGTGGGGACCACAAGATAATCAAAAACGTTTATTGCGCGACAAGTTTATATAACAGATACAATTTCACATAAAAAGCATTTATGTTGCACTAAGCTCATGACACTGAAAGGATAATTACGCTGATAGCTTGTACATTGCTATAGTATTTGTTTGCCCTTTGGTGTCCGAAAAGACAACCAAACCAGTACGGAATGGACATTATATTCTGTTTATCGGGCGCGCCCCGTGGGTAGTGAGTGCTACTACCCGGATAGGATAATTGTCCCTAATAGATCTATATATCATCGCGTCCCTCGACGGTCCTCCAGTCAAGAGATTGACAGTTCATGATGGTTCAGTCGTAGGGGTCTATAGCTACTTAGGCAACACTGTAACAAGGAATATCTCACGTAAAGTACTTGTGTCCCAGTTTTAAAAACAAGCTTGGTTTCTCGCCCTAAGTATTTAATATCATTTAGTCAAAAGCGGTAGTAAAAGAGTGGGTATGAACATCACCTTGATGATATGGTGAGAGTACACGTCAAAGTTTGGGTCACTCAGAAACGTACAGGTGGTAAACGGGTCTGACCTAGAAGAATACGGTTTCTATTACGTCTCAAAAAAGTTTATTCGTTTTGATCGATGATCAAGACGTTGTAAATAGTTGTGTCTTAATCATGGTAACGGTTAGGAAAAGTGTCTAGCAACTTGTACTTTAGGCTTAATCTATTTGTTTCTTGATTTTTATTTAACAACAATTTACTTCCCTCTCACCTGATGATTAGCAGCTGGTTTTACGCGAACGAGGATCCATACGAACATGCATGTCTGTTCCGTCGTTACGGCCATGTATGCATGTCTTGTACTTCATTGGTTTACGACTTTTGGTGAAAGTTAGAAGGTTCCTACCCTATATCATTCTTCATCCTAAACGTTGGTTAAATTCGAATGGGGATGTGATCGAACACTCATGTCTATTCTGTCGTTACGGCCATGTGTGCATGCTTTAGCTGCCCTGTTAGAGTGGTACTTCTGGTGAAAGATTGTAGAATGATCCAACCGTAAGCCTTTCCATACAAAAACCCATATTTACCTTTATAAACATGTTACTCCTTGGCTTTAGTGGTGGAGATGTGTATCCTTTACATGTTACCACATAGAGTAGTTGAGTGATTTGAGTGTTTTAATCTTCCTATTTCGTGAGGTGTTTGGTTGTGTACTTGTAATAGATCGAATAAATGCTTTAAACGGAAAACATCCTTAGGGATACATTTTTGTAAAACTTTTAAAGGCTACTTGAGGACAAGTAGGATTCAAGTGGGGAGATATTTAATCACATCAAATAACGTACATTTTATAGCATCATTTATCCTATGTAATTAACCCATATTGAATAATTATTGTAAAGAATTGTTACTTAATCGTTTATATTTGAGAATTGTAGTAATTATGAAGTAATTGGTGAATATTAGCAAAAGGCGCACATTTTGGAGCATAAATGAAGATATTTTGAAGATTACTATTCTGAAGACCAATACGCCGTATCCATCAAGAAGATACACTGTCACACCCCCAGACTGGGGGCCAGGAACGGAACAACTGTGTCCGAACGCAGTGACTTGAAATGCGCAATTGCTCAGTACAAAGGCAATAAAGAAACGACCTCTAAGGTGTAACATTTATGAATATAAACAAACACCGTTCATAAAATAAAAATAATAATAAAAAAAGTTTTACATCGATTAATTTTAAAAGATTCAAAGTTAAAATACAGAAGCTTAATAAGTTCAACAACGGATTTTAAAGACATTAGATAAATCATTTTAAACCGGTACACAAGGCAAATAGACTTTCACATAAGTCACAATCAACAGCATCCATGCCTAATCACCAGAGAACAACAATGCTAAAACGGTCAAATATAAAAGTTGAGTGAATTCATCAGGTTTAGTTCAAACGAAGTTACTGTGGACACAAGATTTCAACACGTAATGCGACATTATAATCAAATACAACTTCCCATAAAAAGGTATTTAGATGCGCTAAAGCTCATGACACGAAGCTAATTACGTTTATACAAAGTAATATTACTAGGTAGAAACAAGCCCCTACCGAGGTAAACTACTGACCAAGACTATACCTTCTTAAGTTCGAGCATGGTATAATATTATTAATCGAGCACCCCGTGGGTAAGTAGAGTCGCTACACCACTCCGATAGGGATAATTAGTCTAAAAGAAATATTTATAACACTAATCGCAGCTCCCACACCGGGTCTCCCCGGATCTAAGAGATAAGACAGTTCATGATAAGTGGGCAGTATGGTCTAAATCGCTACTTTAGCGCAACACGTAAATAGGGAAGAATCTCACGCAAAGTACTTGTGTACCCAGTTTTAAAAACAAAAGCAATGTTCTCACCCCAAGTTAATAAATCATTTATATACATTTAGTTCAAAACGAGTAAAAGAGTGAAGCTAATGAACTCACCTTAAACGGGTAGTGGATCAAAAGAATCATCCGAGTGAAAAAGAATCTCACGTTCTAGCGACAACCTATCAAAATAGCTTGTCGTTTAAGAACAATATGTACAACTGATAAACGTTTACGCAAGAACTGATCATCCAAGCACAAATAGACACAACAATCTCTTTTTAAAACGTACTTTTTGAAAGTTATAAGTTTGACAAGTCTCAACACTTCAAAACATTTTAGAAAATATTTCGTCCTTATAGTGTATTCGTCTTTTAAGTGTATTAATCGTCTTTTAGTAGTATTAGTCTTTAGTGTATTTTTCGTCTATTAGTAGAATATGTTTCGAGTATTTTAGTTGTATTTTTTGTCTTTTAGTGTATTCGTCTTTTAGTGTCCTTGACATCACATAAATCGATAACTAAAAATGTTGACGATATAACTCGACACTTACGTTTTTCCTACATTTTATCAAAGTCTGATAATAAAAATATATTTTCGACCGCTTTTATAAAGTTAATGACATGATATATATCGGCATTACCTTATCTAAAAATATAGACTTTCCATTTTTATCAACCTCGACTCGTGAAACTCTCTATTTTACAAAGTGCGTCTATTAGTGACTCGTAATATATCCCTATAATTTTTGACACACCTCAAAATACATCGCAACTCATCCGTTCTAAACTCTAAACCTCTCGACATTCAAATTTACGCTTTACAAACAAATCAACATCTACTTTAATCTTTTTGCCAACATATTTAAGACACAACAACGAATAAAACTTTAAGTAAACCGAATATAGCCCTAATAAAGCAATATATATATAACAAAACCACAAAGAACTTTTTAAATACAAAGTACAACACTTTTTAATTTCTTCCATTTATAAACAAAAATATTAACTTTGAGACTTGAAATTTTATAGAAAACTTGATAATAATTTTCACAACGATCCGCTTTGTACACCTTGTTCGGGATATATATGAATATAGCACAAGTACAAACTTAATTATATGAAAAATAAAAAGATGACTTACAAAGAAAACACGACGAAAGGTGGATTAGAAATCCGAAGAACAACCCAAACGTTGTTTTACAAACTACCCGGATGAACTAACAATCAACACGAACAATATATCATCAGGAATATATCAAAAATTAAAATAGTGGGTTTGTGTTGGGTTTTGGTTCGGCACAAAGAGAGAAAAAGATTGAAAGGAGTGAAAGTAAAGTTTATGTGTGTGTGTATGGAATGAACAAATGACCATAAGATGAGTTATATACCAAATGTTTACTTCACACACTACTAGTGTGTGTGTGTTGTGTGGACCGAAATAAACAAAAGAACCAAGGGGACCATAAGAACCTCAAACGACAATGAGTTAGTACTAGTCCTTTCCATGTTTCATGTTTTCATACATGCCTAGGTATTTGATTCAATTTGAAATCCTATGACGTGTGAGTGTGTAGCCTCAAACAAGGACCAAGAAAGGGGACCAAAAATATTTTCAAAATTCTAGGAATTGTTAGTGCTTATGTGAAAGTTAATTACCAAGATATAAGCATGAACATGTTAAGTATAATTTAGTTCCGAGCACGTAAATAACTAACAGTAACGGTATCACAAAAAATTAGAAATTTTAAATATGCTTAATTAAAACATAAAAACGTGGCTATTGCCAAAATACTACAACGTTTGGTGTCCCGGTTCGCTCCCGGAGACGATTCTCAGATAATAACGAAACAACTTCCCGGTTAAACGGTAAAGCTAAACGAAACATTTAAAAATTCAAATTACTACACGGAAACGGCTAACTTATTGAACGGAAATTCTCGGGTTGTCACATTCTTTCCCCGTTAAAGAAGCTTTGTCCTCAAAGCTTAGGACGCAACCTCTGCGGCGGGTGCAGAGTTGGTGAAAAGGTGCGGGTATTTCTTTTGCATTTGGTCTTCACGCTCCCAGGTGAACTCAGGACCTCTCTTGGAGTTCCAGCGTACTTTGACAATCGGAATACGACTCTGCTTCAGACGCTTGACCTCACGGTCCATAATCTCGACGGGTTCTTCGATGAAGTTCAGTTTGTCGTCCACTTGGATTTCATCCAACGGTATAGCAAGCGGTTCATCAGCCATGCATTTCTTCAATTTCGAGACGTGAAACGTACTATGAACTCTACTCAACTTCTCTGGAAGTTCTAGACGATAGGCAACGGTTCCTACTTTGGCAATGATCTTAAAAGGTCCAATATAACGAGGGTTCAGCTTTCCCCGTTTGCCGAAACGTATTACTCCTTTCCAAGGAGATACTTTCAACATGACCTTATCTCCTACTTGAAACTCAAGAGGTTTTCGTCTTACATCGGCATAGCTCTTTTGACGATCACGGGCGGCTTGGATATGGCTCTTGATTTGAACTATTCTCTCGGTTGTCTCATGGATGATCTCTGGGCCAGTGAGCTGACTGTCCCCAACTTCAGCCCAGCAGATGGGTGATCGACACTTGCGCCCATACAACGCCTCAAACGGAGCAGCCTTAATGCTGGTATGGTAACTGTTGTTATACGAAAATTCTACCAACGGTAAGTGTTTATCCCAACCTTTTCCAAAGTCGAGTACACAGGCACGTAACATATCCTCTAACGTTTGAATGGTTCTCTCACTCTGACCATCGGTCTCTGGATGGTAGGCTGTACTCATATCCAATCGAGTACCTAATGCTTTATGTAGAGACTTCCAAAAATGTGAAGTAAATTTTCCATCGCGATCAGAGATGATCGAAACCGGTACTCCATGCTTTGAGACTACTTCCTTCAAGTATTGTCTCGTCAATTTTTCTAACGTGTCATCTTCTCTCATAGGCAAGAAATGAGCAGATTTAGTGAGACGATCAACGATTACCCAAATCGTGTCTTGCCCAGCCGCTGTCCTCGGCAGTTTAGTCACAAAGTCCATTGTTATGTTCTCCCATTTCCATTGTGGGATCTCTGGTTGAACCAACAAACCAGATGGTTTCTGATATTCTATCTTAACCTTTGCACATGTTAAACACTTGCTGACATAAGTGGCAATCTCTGCTTTCATGTTAGGCCACCAATATAACTTCTTCAAGTCCTGATACATCTTATCCGATCCAGGGTGGATGGAATACTTCGACTTATGCGACTCATGCATAATCAAGGCCCTCAAATCACCAAGACACGGAATCCAACTTCGATTGTTTAAGCATAACGTTCCGTCAGCGCGAGGTTCTAACTTGTTAATCATGCCACGCAAATCTTCGTTGATGAAGTTCTCTTCCTTTCTGGCTTCCGATTGAGCACTCAAAATCTGCTTAGGAAGGTTTAACCCTATAGTCATAACCAAGGCTCGAACTCGTAGCGGCTTGCTTCTTTCCTTTCGACTCAGGGCATCAGCCACCACGTTCGCCTTTCCTGGATGATATCGAATCTCACAGTCGTAGTCGCTCAACAATTCTAACCAACGTCTTTGCCTCATATTCAGCTCCTTCTGGTCGAGAATGTGTTGTAAACTCTTATGATTAGTGAACACAACACACTTGGTACCATACAGATAATGTCTCTACATTTTCAGGGCAAACACTACTGCACCAAGCTCTAGCTCATGTGTGGTATAGTTCTTCTCATGAACCTTGAGTTGGCGGGATGCGTAAGCTATGACCTTCTCTCTTTGCATCAAAACCGCGCCCAACCCTTTATGCGAAGCATCGCAATATACCACGAAGTTCTCACTTCCCTCTAGTAAAGCCAAAATCGGCTCACTACACAACTTTTGCTTCAACAACTAGAATGAAGCTTCTGCCTGTTCTCCCCATTCAAACTTCATGCTTTTCTAAGTCAACTTTGTCATATGTCTAGCGATTTTTGAAAAGCCTTCGATAAATCGTCGGTAGTAACCGGCCAAACCTAGAAATTGACGAATTTCGGTGGGTGTCTTGGGCGACGCCCAATCCTTGATTGCCTCAATCTTCGCGGGATCAACATGAATGCCTTCGCTATCAATCACATGACCAAGAAATTGTACCTTCGACAGCCAAAACTCACACTTTGAGAACTTGGCGTACAATTCTTCTTTCTTCAATAAATTCAAGGTCAACTTAAGATGTCCTTCATGCTCCTTTCTGCTTTTGGAGTAGATCAAAATATCATCGATGAATACAATTACAAATCTATCCAGGAAACCACCACCTCCTTTGCCACTTGCCCCTCACGGACTCTCCATTTACTATCCTATCATCACTCCTTGCTCTCCAAGTCTCTCATCATCTCTTGCCACCTATCTAATACAAACTTGGGCACCAAGGCCTTTTCACCCTATAAATACCACGCATACATGCACTCTTTCAACACACCTTCACCATTTCTTTCTATCTCATCAATGGCATCCAAGGTCTGATCAAGGAAGTCCTAAGAAGTCCCAAGAGCATAAGTGAAGCTAAGAGTTGAAGTCTTGAAGCCCCGAGATCCTATTTCTAGGCGTACGAAGCTAAAACATCCATTTCGACCCATTTTCGAATCATTAAGCTCGAACCCAGGTTCTTCAAGCTCTCCTACTGTTCTATAATCCTTATAATGTTCATATGATCATAAATATACACTTGTTAAAGTTATAAAGCTCAAAATCCATTCGTTTTCCTTTTTGATCCAAAACCGTAACTCAGAAACTTTCTAAGTTCGGGGATTTTGTGTTAATTTATAAGCTAACTTGTAAAATGTTGTTATATCTATCTATAAGTTATAATAACAATATTATAATCACTTTATTAAGTCTTGATAAGATTTGAATTAAAAACCTACGCGTTTTCGTTATTAAACCCTAAAACGACCCGTTTTGATTTCTAGCTTAACGAATCGTTATTATAAACTTTCGTTACGTTAAAACATCTTATTTTAGCTTACATTAATAAGCTATAGCCTGCAAATATCTTTTGGAATGTTAAAAATAGCTTGCATGCAAATTAGGACTAATTTTGTAATAATTTCCATGCATAGGGGTATATATTGTAACTTTTTGAAATTATCAAGTACAAGGGCTTAAAATGTCATTTTAATAAATTTATAACTTCAAGGGTAGTTAGCAAAGTTATTAAAGTCAAGGGATTATTTGTAGAAATACTAAATGGATAGTTTTGTAAATATTTATAAATCAAGGGTTTTATTGTAAATTTAATATTCTTAATAATTATAAATTAATAATATGTTTATATAAATTATAAAAAATTATAATAAAGTTATTAAACTTGTTTTTATTGAAACCCGACACATTCTCCGTTATTAATTAACGATCGACGGCATTTAAATTAAATACGTTTTATATTAAACGTAATTTATCATCAACTAACTTTTGAAGAAACATTAAAATCATATCGTATCACGATACTAGGGAAATTCATGTGAGGGGTTCCATTTGGGTATTTGTTTTGACGATTTTGCTGGGTTTACGATTTAAAGTGCCCTGACTCCTCAAACAATACTGTGTGGCCTCTGGATTATGATTGCCCGAACTATGATACACTATATCCATAAATTAATCAATCAAACATGATAAAACATTATGAAGATTTGATAATCAAACTAAGACTCGACATATTATCCCAGGTTACGTGACGAAGCTGCTTTCTTTCAATTGATATACTGAATTTCCACGTTCAAGTAGATAACATCATGTTACCATACAGACGCATTTCATTTGATATACTTTTGCCATCAATCAGATTTCTCTAATAAGGTGAGTTCATAGCCTTACTTTTAAATCTCTTATATTTTATAAACCCATGAGGGGGATACATGCTTAAACCCTGAATACAAGTGTTTTCTAAATGGTATTGCTTTACAGATATGTATTGCTTTCAGATATATTAGTGCTAAGTTGCTTCCAGTGCCATAAATTTTCCATATCATGACCATTGATTTCCTACTAGGAATACGCTAAGGTATTATGAATAGACTCTATTGGGGGTGAGGCCTCCGCATTGTATACCATTCATAGGGTAAGCCAAAGCACTTATGTGTCCTATGGGTAACCCTTGGCAATGTTACCTTACCAGGGGACGCTGGTCTCCAACCAGTGTCCTAACGGTGATTTTCCCTGTTAACGTATTGGTGTCATGAGCTTAGATGCAATAATAATGTTTTCCATGATAATTGTCCCTGCAATGCAAATATTTCCATTATGATAACTTGTATTCAACTATTACATTTCAAACCTATGAATTTCACTCAACCTTTGTGTTGACCCTTTTTATGCATGTTTATCCCAGGTAATTGAGCAACTTATGGCATGGAGTGGCATGGACTTGAAGATGGCTAAAACTTGTTATCATTCACATTTTATGTTTCTAGATTTTGGGACCTGCCTTTGTAAAACTCTGATTTTAAATGAATGATAACGTATCTTTTAAAAACGTCTCTTTTGAGTCGTTTTCTATGATTGTGTCTGTGATTCATGAAGTAATACCCCAGATTAGCTTCCGCTGCTATATGTCCAAAATGGGGGTGTTACAGATTGGTATCAGAGCTCACGGTTATAGAGAACAAGGGTAAAACCTTAACTATAACTACTTTTCTTTTGCCATCAATGTCCTCCGTGCCACTACATTCCGTGAATTGTGAAGATGCCACTACTTTTTCCGAATAGTATGTAAAAATACATAACTACTATACTATTATATAAATAACTTATGTTATTCATTATTGGGTTGTTACAGTCATGTCTTCTTACACCCACCCTTCTATCCTTTCTGATTACGATGTGGAGGATGCTTTTTCTTCTACAAATGCTCCTAACTATATCCCGACTCCATCAGGCTATTCCCCAGTCACACCAGAAAACATCTCTCCTGACTCTTCAGATGATTTAACTAAAGATCTTTTATCCTCACTATCTATCTCACCTTTTCACGATGATCCGTATATGAAGGTCATACAAGCATATGATGCCATTCCATCACCCCAAGTTATTATTGCTCTACCAGCTATTTTACCTCCACCGATGTTTGATTCCTGAGATTTCTTTCCTCCCGAGGAAATTTCACCACCTAAAGACACTAAGACTCCTGTTGAATCACCCATTCCAGTATCTCCATCTTCATCAATAAGATCTTCATCACCGGTTAGGTCAACTACATCACCACCCGACTATCCCTTTAATAAATCCTTAAATTTTATAAACTAGTTTCCCCAAAAACCAAATAAATTAGAGTGTAATCAGAGTAGCGCAGCAGAAGCATAGTGGGCCCATAACCCTCAGGTCCCAGGATATCAAGGTTCGTCATCAAGAGTCTTCTGAACAAGATCCAAGAACTCAAGGAAAAACCACCATATTAGATCTGTGTCGTTTACAGTTTTCTAGAATCTAACCACTGGATGTATGGTATAAATAATGACGCTTGTCAAATTTTGTAAATTACATAGACAAGTTGTTTATGATCTAATACAGTGGTGATTCCGTTATACCTCATTATTTCATAATACCGATTGTGTATGTCGAGACTGTCTATCTTATATCATGATCCGGGATTACTATAATTCTCTTACCATCCGATTTTCTCAAAACCTTTGTATCTAGAAACACTAAGTTTCCTATTAAATCACTCATTCCATTATTCCCGTGTCTATCTCTCAACGTCTTAATTTCCAAAATTTCCCGTTATATCAAAGAATGATCACAAGTCTTTCTATTCTTATACCTTAATCTTTGATACAACTATATCCTTTTATGGATTCTCATTCTGTGTTGTCTTGTATATAGAATGCCTCCCAAAAGGTCATCAACATCTGCAACACCAGCCATGACTCAGGATGCCATCAGGCAACTGATTGCTGATGGTATTACTGCAGCCCTGGAAGCACAAGCTGCTGCCATGGCAAATGCCGACAATCCCAATAGGAATACTGGACCAAGAGAACCTCCTGTAGCAAAAAGAGGAAACTACAAAGAATTCATAAACTGTCAACCTTTCTACTTCAATGGTACGGAAGGAGCTATTGGCCTTATCCACTGGTTTGAACGTACTGAATCGGTATTTTCTCATAGTAAGTGTGCCAAGGAAGACAGAGTGACATTTGCTACTGGTACCCTGACCGATGATGCCTTGTCCTGTGGAATGCATACGCCCAACCTATTGGAATAGAACAAGCCAATAGGATCACCTAGACTGAATTGAAAAGGCTCTTGACCAATAAGTATTGCCCACAAACCGAAATCAAGAAAATGGAAGACGAATTTTACGGTCTGACTGTAAAAGAAAATGATCTCAAGACTTACGTTAGAAGATTCCAAGAATTAGCAGTCTTATGTCCAAACATGGTGCCAAACACTGAGAAACTCATGGAAGCTTTCATCGGGGGACTGCCCCAAAGCATTAAAGGAAACGTTACTGCTTCAAAGCCTCAGACTCTGGAAGAAGCCATTACCATAACCCAGAGGTTGATGGAGCAAGTAATAAAACATAATTCTGCGCAAAGAAATAATGATCACAAACGAAGGTTTGAGAATAGAAGAAACACTACCAACAACAACAACTACCCCATTGATCACAACAACAATAACCACTCTAACAACTACAACAACGACAACTATCAAAATAACCACAACAATAACAACCGTAATAATGATTACCACCAACAACATAATAGAAGGCAAGAAACTATCAGAACTTATGCTGCCACCCCAACTGAGAACACAAGGTATACTAAAAACAAAAGGTACCATGGAAACCTTCCTTTGTGTATAAGATGCACCCTACATCACACAAGAGTTTGCACTGTCAAGTGTCAGACTTACAACAAAGTGGGTCATCTAACCAGGGACTGCAAAAACTAAGGACTTCTATTTCCAAACCATCACTCCATCACTCAACTAAATCTAGGGACGAGATTTTTGTAAGGTTGGGGGACTATAACAACCCGTAATTTTATAGTATTTTCATCAATGTAATATCTACTTACTATAGTAAGTACAACCTTTTTCCCAGGAATATTTTTCATTTTTATTCCATTCCATTATGTAACCTAATTTACATTTCTAAAGTAGGAGCGGTGGTGTTTCCTCTCAAAATGTAGAGACATTATTTGTACGGCACAAAGTGCGTTGTGTTCACTGATCATAAGAGCTTGCAACATATTCTTGATCAGAAAGAGTTGAACATGAGACAACGTAGATGGTTGGAATTGTCGAGTGACTACGACTATGAAATTCGTTATCATCCGAGAAAGGCGAACGTGGTGACGGATGCCTCGAGCCGAAAGGAACGAATTAAGCCACTACGTGTTCGAGCCTTGGTTTTGACGACTGGTTTGAACCTTCCCGTGAAAATTTTAAATGCTCAGGTTGAGGCGAGAAAGGAAGAGAATTACGGAACCAAAGATTTGGGAGGTATGATTAAGAATCTGGAGCCCCGTGCTGATGGAATGTTGTGTTTGAGGAATAGAAGTTGGATACCATATTTTGGCAACTTGAGAATTATGATTATGCACGAGTCACATAAGTCAAAGTATTTGTTAGGTTTATGGAAAAGTGTCGATTATGTGGTTTTATTATATTTTGTTATTAGACTTTATTTTGTTTAGTTTAATATAGCTTGTAATAAGGTTTATTATGCTTTAAGTAAGAAATAGCATAATAACCAAAGTCTAGGGACTAGTATTGACAAGTTAGGAAAATAAGGAAGGGAAGCCTCCCTCCCATTGCCTATAAATAGCCCTCTAATCTTCATTAGAGGGTGATGCTCTTGTAACTAACTCTCATTTTCCCTCCTTAATAAGATTTGAATTTTCCCTTTACTTGCCCTCATTCTCTTTAATCTTACATGTTGATATGATTGATTCAAGATTCATGTGACCTATCAGGTGGTATCTATCGCCAATAGAGAAGTAGAGTGCTTGATGTATGTGTGATTTTGTCAGACTGAGAATCAAGAAGTGATGGTTTCCGAATTCGGTTGGTGCTATTGAGGTTTCGAGATTGATTTTGGCTGTGATTTCGAGTTTTTGGACGTTATTGTGTTCTCGGAAGTGTTCTTTTCATTCTCGGAAGTGTGGTTTTGATTTTCGGTTGAAGCTTTGCATTCTCGGTAGAGTGGTTTTGAGTTTCGGAAGATTTTTTCATGTAAATTTAGCAATTTCAGTACGAAATATCAGTGTAATAGATATATTCGATCTTTTGGTTCTATCAAAAAACGTTTATTAGGAATTCAGTATTAAACTCGGTTTTATCGAGTTTGTTAAGTTCACAAATTCGGTTCCATCGAATTTGTGATATAGGGAATTTTACTAAGTATAAACTCGGTAATAAGCTTTACAAGTCATTTTACACTTTCATTTCACGGTTTTATCGTGTTTTGAAGTGTTAAAAATCGGTTTTTCAAGATTTACTAAACTCGGCAATCAAATTCGGTTTCATCGAATTTGAGTTTTTAGAACAATTGGATTATCTAGTAATCATAAAATTCGGTTTCATCGAATTTGTGGTTATTAATAATTCATAACTGTTGGATTTTAACAATTTAGGCTTACCGAGTTTATAGTGAATAGTGTTACCGAATTTGAGTAGTTTGTAGATTACCGAGTTTAGTATTTGAAGATTTCCGAGTTTGATAGAGTACTGTTCGAGAAGGGTATTCGTTTTCAGATTACGTGTTGTCCGTGAACAGTGTTACCGAATTTGACTACTGTTACCGAGTTTGGATATTTTCTCACAAATCTCACTCATATTCGTCTAAAAAGATCCAATCTTTGAATCTTAAGACATGTCGACATCCAAAACATACCAACAATCCCTCGCTGAAGCCGGTTCTGAGACTAGGCCACCCATGCTTGAAAGGGGTAGTTACATACCTTGGGCGAGTAGATTCAAACGATTTCTTAATCGCAAGAGGGAAAACCGGAAGTGGCTTCTCAAAGCACTAGAAGATGGTCCTTATGTGTTTAGGAACATCACACCTACAGGTTCAACATTACCAAGGTTGCAAGAAGTAGAGGATCTTCAAGGAGATGACTTATTGTACTATGATGCGGAAATGGAACTCAGCCTTTCTCTACGCTCTGCAACAAAGATTGACTTGTTCGAGAGCATATAAGGATTGTCATAAGACATGAAATATGCTGGTTACTTTTGGTGAATCTTTCTCTCTATTATCCACAAAGTAGCTATCACTTTAAGTAGTTACGTGTATGCTACAGTGACACAATAGTTAGAGGATATTTCATGAGATTCTTCAGGAGTAGTGCAAGCCTAAGTCACAACTTTGAGGGATTTTACTTCATATCGAGTTTTTCATATTGATTTTTCTCCATCAGTGGACATTTACAGAAAGCCGACAAAATGCGAGGTAGAATTGATTCAGTCTGAGAATAAACAAATAGAGGTTGTTCATACGGCAATTGATCTTATGCTTAACCTACTTTATTCACTTCACACAAGGTTGGTTTCTATCGTATATTCGGGCGTACTCAGTATTAAGATTTTCGATTGGTCATCGATTGCAATCAGAGGGAAAGAAAAGGAAGTATTTCGATAGATAGCATCAATCAGGGGGAAGAATTGTATTTATCTCACCTTATTTCTTTCTTTCTTATCTTCAAGTCCGCTTCTATCTTATGGAGATGGATTGTATGTTTCAACCTTCTGGATTGTTATGTAAAGAAGGTATTGTGCATCGATAAGAAGATGTTGCTGATTCCTTGCATGTTCCCCTGAACGGATATTCACCAAAACAGAAGCAGTTCAGTTTGATGTGGTTGGCTTCTCTTCCTCATCTATCCTTTGCTCTCATCTAATCCTCTGATTCTCATCTTCTACTTCTTCATCTACGTCTACTTCTACTTCTACTTCTTCTATGAAGCTACATCACAGTTTTTGAATTCGCTTACAATACGAATGTTGGTTTGGGGGGAAGCTGATTCAGAAACTTCGACAAAAAGAAGTAGATGAAGAAAGCTATATGAAGACATGCAGTATGAACTGGGGGGAAGCTAACTCAGTTTATACAAGTTACATTGTATCATCTGCAAGTAATGAAAAGATTCAAGCTGGAGCACTTATATTTGTACTTGCAAGATACATTGTAGGCAATCCCGTATGCCACCACATTGGGGGGAAATTGTTAGGATTAAAAATATGTGTACTATATTGAAATTACATTAGTTTCTATATAGTCTTAAACACAAGGACTAGAAATGTATAGCCCAAAGATGGCTTATGTTTAGGCTATAAATACCCTCTCTAATCTTCCTTAGAGGGGTGAACCTCATAATTGTAATTTCACTAATCATTCATTAATAAAGTGTTTTCTCTCTCTAAAATGGCTTTCATTTATTTCCATCATCCCCGACCTCCCGAGATCGTGAATCGACATTTATATCACAGAGACCTCTACTACCAGGATGTTTTCTGAAGACAAGAGTTTCAACTATTTAAGACCTTATTTTCTAAATGTTTGTAATCTAAATTTCTTGTAACAAAGGCATGTACATCTTGTATCTTGGCGATGTAATCAAACAGTCCCAAACACCTCGTGTTTCCGCTCTTAGCGGGGTGTGACAAAGCGCCCAAGATAGCCGTAAACGAGACAAGGAAGCATAAAAGACTTGGCAATACTGGAGTGTAAGGAATTTGAATTCTCATGATTAAGACCGACGGGATGCCGGAAGCCCAAGTCGCCCTCATAAACCGCAAAAAGAAGCAATAATGGAAAAATATAGATAGTTTTTTTTAAACTTTGAGGTTATCTTTATCATAATAACTTATTATTTACATAGTGGTGGAAGGCAAACGAGTAACAATTGCAAAGCTAATCTAATGGAAAACCACATTTCTGGATTTAGGCGTCATAACAGTACTGTTCATACCCCGTTGAATTTTATTGAGTATCTCCATAGCCTCAAGTGCAAGGAAACCAAATATATCAAACACGAAAAGAACATACACGTGTTGATTTTCAATGCATTATTTCTCGTGTTTTGTCACTTTGCATGAGGCGTCTTTCATTGCAGCCTGACCCGCTGTAAAACCCCGACTACTCAACCCTACAATAGGAGAAACCCCTGTCAGATCCACACACACATGTTTCCCTCTAACTCATCCAAAAATCAAAACGTCAGCCGGTCTGGGTGTAGATCTTCCGTCTGACGGGTCAGTCAAAAAGTTCACAGGTGTTTTTTAAGATTTGTATGTTTTTAAAGTTTCGTACATTTTTTTAAGTTTCATATGTTTTTTAAGTTCGTAATGATTATATTTTTAGATGAATGAAATTCAGTTTGTTTGAAAAAATGGACAAAAGAAAATTAAAACTTTGGATTTAGAAAGACCAAATGAGGAAAATGCATGAGAATTGTAACACCACAGCAAAATGGGGTCGCAGCGAAAATATGTCCTGGAGTGTTACTTCATGAATACAATAACACAAGATACAAGATAACGACCTCTAAATGATTCGTTTGAAAAGTAATCTCATTGATTAAACTGAAATTTAAATTGTTATCACACTTGTCCTAAAGTTTCATCAAAATGAAAGACTATAAATAATACAACGAGATTTGATAGTTTGAATGCATGAAGAAATCCATGAATGTAATATTGTAAAATTTGGACTCCAATACACATCAGTTACATCAAGCATCTTATTCACCTGAGAAATACATGTTAAAGTGATGCGGATCGTTAACGGCCGAACAACATACGAATTGAAAGAACAATTGGATCGATAGAACTCGATCAAAGCAAAAGCTTTTACTATTATCAAACTCCAAAACATATCACAATACAAAAAAAAAAGACCCTTATATTTATAGGAAAACTAGAATCAATCTAAATAAAGATTGATATTGACTTCCTTTTTTCTATCTACAATTGATTAGAAAATTAAATACTTTCCAAATGAAAGTATTATTGGAATATAAGAACTTAAAGAAAAAAGGAAAGTAAATATTTTGACTTTGACTAATCCGCATCATCCTCCCTCACTTGAAAAAAAACTCGTCATCGAGTTTGCCTCACTCGTCCCTTGTACTCGTAGCATCCAAATTTGTATCCCCTGCATCAAATTCCCTTTCTTTATAATGACCGAACCCGAACCTTAAACGTCTTAAAACAAAAATTTATCGACCAGGGTGTGAGCTTTCAAATAACCATTCTTGATATTTTTTACAATTAAAATTTTGGAATGAACTTTAGGCTAACCTTAGATAATAATTTTTTTTCAAACACATCAACTCGAGTGTATTTTGTATTGATGTCTTTCTCAAAATTCAACACTTAAAATAGTTTTTGGATCATTTAAGAACAAAGATCGTTAGCCACAACTACAACGTCTTCTTATGTTGTCTTAATCTCCATCAAATCCTCCTTACCCAACAAACCTCTTCCTCCTCAATGACATCTTCAATATCAGTATCATAAAACGGCATCGATTCTTCTCTTCATTATCGGTATCGTAAACAGGACACGATTCCTCTTCCACTAACACGATAGGTTCTTCTTGAAAACTTGATATTATATTAACAAAAAATACTCCCTCTATCCTCACCCCCCTAAATCCCAGATAATATGTTCTGATTTTCGTTATTCTTGTTCAACAAAGGGTCATCATAGTGTCATCATGAAACCCAGGTTTCTCGCCAAAAGGATTGACGTCCTCTGACCCATAGTCCCAGACGTTGGACTCAGTTTTCCGCCACTTACTCTCTCCGCAATCTTGCCGTGCAAACATCAATACTAACAAGTCTGAGCCAAGCAACACTAATCCAGTGTAAGAAAAAAAAAAAACAAAAACCACCCTAAAAATAAAGAAAAACCGTGGTAGAAACTCCGATTTCTTGAATCCGTAGCATGAAGGCTATACATCATCATCACGTTCACGTGGAAACTGTTAGTTGCCTCGTTGACGAATTTAACGAATAGATGCTCTCCCGATTCTTTCTACATTAGTACCATAAGCTCTGAATACAAATGATGGCGGATCGTTAACGGCGAACAACAGACTAATTGAAAGAACAATTTGATTCGATAGAACTCGATCAAAGCAAAAGCTTTTATTATTATCAAACTCTAAAACATTATTACATTTACTCCATATCTCCTAAAAATCTAGGATTGAAGATTGAGATCCCCGAGTTTACAGATAAGGTTCATCCGGATGATTTTATTGATTGGTTCATTACGGTTGAACGGGTGTTTGATGTTAGGGATATTCCTGACAAGCTAAAAGTGAAACTCGTGGCCATCAAGCTTCGACAACATGCTTTGTTATGGTGGGATCATGTTAATAAGAGGCAACGAATTGAAGGGAAATCGAAGGTTGAGACTTGGGAAAAGATGAAGAAACTGATGAAGGCTAAGTTTCTACCAGAGAATCATCGTCAAGAGGCTTTTCTTGACTATCATAATCTTTCCTAACAGAACATGAATATGGAAAAGGTTATCAATGAGTTCGATAAGCTTCGTATGAGGTGTGATGTAGTTGAAGAAGAAGAGCAGGTTTTCGCATGGTTTTTGGGAGTCCTTAAGCCTGAGATTGTTGATATTATAAGCCTTTAACCTTATTGGACCTATACGGATGTTTGTCGTTTAGCTTTAAAGGTTGAAAAATAGATTAGGAGAAGAAAAGCGTTTACACTGAGACATTTCAATAGTCGTTTCACCCCACCTACCAGAACCGCTCCCCCTACAACACCTAAAACAGCACCTAAAGCCACCACCCCCACAACCTCGGCTGCAGGTAATACTAGAGAACATGTTGACAATGCCCCTCGTTGTTACAAGTGTAGTGGGCTTGGGCATTATGCACGTGACTGTTCGAATCTAAAAATACTTGCCTTCGTACCTGATGACGTAGGCTTAATTTATGATACCGATGCAGAACCTAAATTAGATGAACCAGGTGATGAGTTGGTATATCTTGATCGTGGAGAGGCATTGGTTATTCAAAGAGTCTTAAATGTGGCTGTTTCAAAATTTGTTGATTATATTCGTGGCTTCGTAACACATTTTTAGAACAAGTGAACTTTCAATAGGGAAAATTTTGTGATATGATTATAGAATAGGGCAGTTACGAGAATGTTAGATTCTACATATACGGTTGAGAAGTTGTGAATGAAGACAGAAGAACCATCCAGAACCGTATACCAGTTAACTTGGTTAAAAAAGGAAACATTGTTAAAGTCAGTAAACGTTGCCTTGTGCAGTTTTCTATTGGTAAGAGTTATAAAGATAAAGTGTGGTGTGAAGTTATACCAATGGATGCGACTCACATTCTATTAGGGTGTCCTTGGCAATTTGATAGGAAAGCAAAACAATAAACGGGTTCCCAAATCACTTACACTTTAAAAGAAGGATGGGTGTGACATTACGTTTAGGTCCTTTTTGATTCTCGTCAGACACAGGCAGAGGGTTCTAATTTGTTTATGAAGAAGACTGGTTTTGAGGGACTTATGAAAACCAGTCCCTGTTTATACTCTTGTAGTTGTAGAAGAAAACAAGATTATCAGTGAAGCTCCCCTACAAGTTCAGTCATTGCTTAGGAGTTTGCTGATGTGATTCCTGATGACATACCCCCTGGATTACCGGCTATGAGAGACATTCAGCATTGCATCGATTTTATTCCAGGTTCCGCTATCCCGAACAGACCAGCTTATCGGATGAATCCGAAGGAAGTTTACAGAGCTTTAGAGACAAGTGACTGAGTTGCTGGAGAAAGGGTTGATTCGGGAGAGTATGAGTCCGTGTGCAGTACCTGCCTTGTTGGTACCCAAACATGGGGGACTCTTTCGAATGTGTATTGATAGTAGAGTTTTTGAATAAAATAAAACGATTAATAATCGTTTCCTATACCATGATTGGAGATCATTCTGACCAGCTACATGGTTCTACATTTTTTTCTAAGATTTATTTGAGGAGGTGGATATCATCTGATCCAATGCACCGATGGAGATGAATGGAAGACAGTTTTGTTCGTTTCAAAACCATCGAGTGGACTGGTACGAGTAGATTGGTTTATGCCCTTTCGGACTGTCTAAATTGCGGCCGAGTACATTCATGCGCCTTATGAATTCAAGGTTTTTAAACCTTTTATTGGTCAACCTTAATCGTTTACTTTGATGATATTTTTGTTTAATAGCACGAGTTTGTGCAGCATTGTCCCATCTTTTCGGCAATATTTTCCTGTTTTACCGGGCTCATACATTATATGCTAATGGGAAAAATGTCACTTCCTTTGTGACTGATAGTGACTTTTCTTGGGGTACGTATTGTTACTCGGTAGCGGCAAAAAAAATGGACCCAAGCAAAAGTAATGCGATAAATAGCTGGCCAACACCTTTCCACATTCTTGACTATCGCATTTCACGGTTAACATCCTTCAACCTAGCGTTTAACTGGAATTTTAGTTCTATAAATCGCGCCCTTCAAACAGAATGGAAAGAAAGGAAGGTCGACTCACATGGACTAGTGAGCTGCCAAGGTGACATTCTAAAGGCAAATGTAACCGAGGGCTCCCTGTTTAGCATTACCTAATTTTGATAAAGTTTTTCCAGGTTGATTGTGATGCCGTCTGGAGTAGGCTTAGGTGGTGTTCTAAGTCCAAACTGCAGCGCCATTGCTTTCTGTTAGTGGAAAAACTAAATGATGCGAGACTCAAGATTCCACTTATGAAAATAAGGAATTTTTATGTTATTGTTTGTATTGTTTGGATACTTGGCGACATATTTACTTTCTAATGATTTTGTCACGTTTCTGATCAAGAGGCTTTGAAATTTAATTAATGGGCGAACAAAAGCTGAATCCTCGCCATGCTAAGTGGCTGGAATTTATTCAGGCTTTTTCATTCGTTATTCGACAAAAGGTTGGGTCGAATAATTAGGTTGTGGATGCGCTCAGTCGTCATCATTCGTTAATTACCACTATCAGATTCCGAGTGCAAGTTTTGAAAAAAAAGACCCTAATATTATAGAAAACCTAGAATCAATTCTAAATAAAGATGATTTTTACTTTCCTCCTTTTTCTAAATCTATAATGATAGAAATAAATACTTTCCTAATAAAAGTTTTTATTGTTAAATAAGAAACTTAAATAAAGTAAAAGGAAAGTAAATATTTGGACTTGAATAATCTGTCATCATCCTCCCTCACTTGAAAAAAAACTCGTCCTTGAGTTTTCCTCACTCGTCCCTTGTACTCGTAGCATCCAAATTTGTATCCCCTGCATCAAATTCCCTTTCTTTATAACAACTCGACCTCGAACCTTGATCATCTTAAAACCCAATTTATTGACCATGGGTGGAGATTTCAAATACCATTCTTGATATTTTTTACAAATCAGAAATTTGAATGAACTTTGGCTAACCTTGATAATAATTTTTTTTCCAAACGACATCAACTCGTGCAATTTTTTATTGATGTCTTCCTCAAAATCAACACTTAAAATAGTTTGGATCATTAAAAAACAAAGATCGTTAGCCACATGAAACAACTAACAACGTCTTCCTAAGTTTTTCTTCTCCACCAAATCCTCCTTTCCCAACAAATCCTTTTTCCTCCCCAATGACATCTTCAATATCAGTATCATAAACCGGCATCGATTCTTCTTCTTCATTATTGGTGTCATAAACAGGAACGATACCTTCTTCCACTAACCATGATAGGTTCTTCTTGAAAACTTGGATATTTATTAACAAAAGGGTACTCCTCTTCCTCATCCCCTATATCCCAGATAATAGGTTCTGATTCGGTTTTCTTTGTCAACAAAGGGTTATCATAGTGGTCATCATGAAACCCAAGGTTTCCTCCACCAAAAGGATTGACGTCCTCTGACCCATCGTCCCAGATGTTGGACTCAGTTTCTGCCTCTTCTGCCGGCGAGTCCTGCTGTAACTGCGGGAACTCGAGTTCTTGAATCCGTTGCTTGAGGCTTGCGATCTTCACGTCACGTGGATCTGGTTCGTTGCCTCGTCCGGGTCTTTATTTACATTTATAATATTTGCAAGTCTCTCAGTCTAAAAAAAACATCCCTTATCCACGTTTTACATTTTATAATGATTGTGCAAAGTTTCAGGTGAGAAACATATGCATTTTGTTACAATTGGACGCAAGTGGACATTTTACATTACGATTACGTGTTTGCCTAAGTAGCGATAACCCACTGAGCTCATTATCATGAACTGTCAATTACTTGTTGTGAGCGCGAATGTTATAAATAGATCTATTTGGGATTGACATCCCCGTTCGGGGTGAGGTCATCTCCACAGTTCCGGTATGACAAACAATGAACGTATACTGTCGGATTCGGGAATGGTTTGCGGTTACAACATCATCACGGCACTTTGGCATTATATTACAATTCATACATGTTTAGCTTCAGTGTCATGAGCTTAGGGAAACATAATTACATTTTATGATGTTTGCATCTATTGCATTATCATGGGGAAATCTTACGGTCCTACAATATACATTTAACAAACCTATGACTTCACCAACAATATTGTTGACGTTTCAAGCAATGTTTTCTCAGTATATCATGAGGTACAAGACCAGGATAACATGGTGGTCGTTATTTGTGGAAGTCCATATGCATTAAAGATTTGATTGCATTACATTTGGGAAATATAATTGTAATGGACTAAAATATATGTATTTTGAACAATGAACAAGTGAAGTTCGAACTTATGTAAACAACAATTTGTTGATCCAATGTAACAGTTTTTAAAACAACTTTTAAATGGTCGTTTTTATAGATATCTTGTGCTATTGATTTATGAAGTACCACCCCCAGACCCATATTCCGTTGCGACCCAATTTGGTGGTGTTACATGTGTCGACTTATTTCATTAAAGTCTTAATTGCTTATTTTTTAAACTTAAAGTTGGCTTATTAAGCTACTAATATAGTTAACAATATTCACTATTGTCTATATTTAAAGCGTTTGACAATATGGGCATAAAAGTGTAAAATAATTGTTTGGATTATCGTTTAAATAACAAGTAGAGGATTTAGGCGTTAGAGCGAAAAGTATAAAATATTGTTTGAAAGTGTTTATAGATAAATCTATGACTTGTAAAACAAAAAATATACACGGTTCGTTGCTTTAGAGTACTAATAAATGAAACGTGATTAGCGGCTCGTTTTGATAAATCAACCCCAGGAATAACTTATATCTCCTTTAAAAAAAATTCCGAAAATTCATTGATGATACAGGTTTAGATAATTTGTTCAGGCCAATGTACGAAGAATACTTTGAGAAGAGGTCTTCTTAAATGTCCATCAATTTCGCTGCACAACAAGTTCATAATCATGAAGACTCACCTTCGACATCTTTAATCATCGTTGAAGAACACGAGGCTCCTCCCATTGTAACTACATCCGAAGAATAAACTTCTCCAATCTTCTTGAATGAGGCTGATGAATTCAATCAAGAAGACTCAGCAAAATTTGATGGCAATAGGTTGTTAACTCCATATGATGCTCCAGACTTTTATAGCAGGCTGAATCATCAATAGTTTTTAGATCCATAAAATATGCATGAGTGTCCACTAAGTTAAACCTCAACACACATTTAGACAAATCTCCATCCTATGGAACAATAATTGGTGACCCAATCCAAACTTTGATGAACTCGAAATAGACTTCAGAACTGACTCTGAAATTATGCAAGTAGCAATAACTGTCAAGCCACCCTGAACCAAGAACATTAAAGAAGCATGATCAGATCACATATGATAGGAATCAATGCAAGATGAGCTGCATCAATCGAGAAGACCAATGTTAGGCAACTAGTCCCTTAGACCAGATGGAAAGAAATATAATTCCAGTCAGAAATAAAAAGTTAGAAGCAGAAAATATTGTTATTCGAAACAAATCTTGTCTTGTTGCAAAGGGTTACAAGCATGAAGAAGGCATAGATTTTGAGGAATCTATGCTCTTGGTTGCTACGTCTTGAAGCCTTCGATAAAGCAAAAATCACAAGAAAAATGCGAATAAAGCGTATGGCATGTGCTAGAAAAAATAAGAATAAGCACATGAGAAACAAACTGATCAAAGATATGTTTAAAAAGAATTGCCAAAACATATAAAACAGATAGAGCATAAAGAGACAAAAATGTTAAATAAATTGTTTGTTATCTAATATCTTGTCATCAATCATTCAGAATTCATCATGGCACAACCACAAAGACAAGCAGATGTTCACCAAGATGAATTTGTTTCTTAGACTGGTTCGTTGCCTCTTCAGTCTTTATTTTTATGCACTTAAAAACATTATTATCAGTTCTAACAATACGGCGTATTCATGCACATGATACGCCGTATTCGACAGACTGACCCGTATTTAATATTTAGTTTAGTTTAAATTAACCGTAGGTACCAAGATAGGAATACATGTTTTTCCTATTATTTACACAAGACCTCGCTGAAAGAAAAGAAATTGACTAAGTTGGTTGAAGTATCTACAAGTCTGGAGGTGTTGGAGTCTTGAAACTTCAAAGCGGTTGTTCAACACAATCTTGCTTACGAAATCAACATGGAGAATCTACCGAGCAAATATCAAGGGAGTTTCTCATTCTAATTCTTTTTAATTCTCGTTTTTAATGTTTTATCTATACAATGAGGACGTTGTATAATTCAAGTGGGGGATGGGAATTAGAATGTATACTTGTCCTATTTTTCACACTAAAATGCTTAAATTATGCTCAAATTTTAAAAAAAATTCAAGCATACTTTTGTGAAATTACTTGATACATAACCTACACACAATAACCCTTATTAGATATTGTGAGGATTTAACCTATCCGTTTCTAGATGTTTACCCAAATTCCATAAAAAAATATGAGTGAGCCCAGTGATGTAGAAGACTTTAGAACTTGGCTTTTTTATGGTATATCTATCGAGATCACAGTGATGAGTACTATGGATTTAGATGGAGTAACTTGTTTAAATTGGTAAATTTTTAGGATTACACCTAAAAAAGCCTATCATGTTGTTTTAATAAACTAACTATACCGTTTAGTTAACCCCCATAAAAACCCTTTGTTACTCTCACTATAGAGATAAGATACCCTTAAACAACCCGTATTAGAGCAATCCATTTAGGAATCTACACAACTTGTTTATTTCGTTACACCATTAAACTTTGTTACGGATGAAGAAATTAGCACATTGTCCGAAGAATTACACGAAGGATCGATTATTCGATGATGACTTAGTATAAGTCTAACGATGTAAGAGTATTGTATAAAGTGGGAGATAACGCCACTAATCTGGCTTCACTTGTAAAGTATTGTTAAAGTATGGATGATTTGGAACGTTGACCGTTGACGGGAACGCCATAACTTAGTTGTATTTGTTTTTTATCTATGATCAAGACGTTTGGAACATATTGTGTCTTTATCGATGGTAGCAAGTCGAGAAAATTTGTCTAGCAACTATTTCTAGACCATTAATCTATTTGTTTCGTAATTTTTATTTAACAACAATTTATTTCCCTTTCCTAATCATTAACCATGGGTTTTATGCGAATGAGGATGTGATCGAGCATGCATGTCTATTCTGTCGTTACGGCATGTAAGTATGTGTCTTGGCTCCTTGTTGGATTATTACTATTAGCTAGAAGAGTTGAAAAGATCCATACCAATAACGGTTCATTCTTCATCCTAAGGGCATCCACTATGGTGGACCTTTAAAAAGGTTTATAAATTTGCCACCTTTTACAATGTCATTAATTTATAAATCATGAACCTATTCTCACTATGGATAAAGCTTTTGAGGTTTATAAATTGTTCAAACATAAATTAAATATTATCATGGCACATTAATTCTTGAACCTCTTTAAAATCTTAGACCTTTCATGCCACCTAGACATGAAATGGTTCCTCACTATGGTAAAAAATTCCTGGACCTCTTCATAAGTTTTTAGACCTATTCTTGAAACACCATATTAGATGCTTTAACCTTTGGTTAAACTCGAATAAGGATGTGATCGAACACAACATGGTCTATTCTTATTCGTTAACGTGCCCGATGTAATTGAGCTTCAGCTGCTTGTGGTGTGGTACTCTTGGTGAAAGAATGTAAATGATGCAACCATTAACCTTATATTATTAAAAACCTATTTTACCTCTATAAACTTGTTTACTCCTTAGCTCTAGTGGTGAGAAGTGTAGGTATCCTTGCCAAGCCAATAATAGAATACTCGTCACGATGCCGAGCAATTGAGGAATTAATTACATGATACCACATAGATTAGTTTGATTGATTTTGAGTATTTTTCATCTTCCCGATTTTGTGAGTATGTTTAGGTTATTACTTGTAAATAGATCAAATAAAAATTTGGGTTTAACGAAAAATATCCATAGGGATACTTTTTGTAAACTCTAAAGGCAACTTGAGGACAAGTAGGCTTTCTAGTTGGGGACATTTGATGGACATCAAATAACGGTCTATTTTATAGCATCATTTTATCCCATGTAATTAACCCATTTTGTATAATTATTGCAAAGAATTGTTAATTAATCATTTGTATTTGAGAATTGCAGTAATTACGGAGTACTTGGTGAATACTAGCAAAAAGGCACGCATTCTTGAGCTTAAACGAAGATATTTTGAAGATTACTATTCTGAAGACCAATACGAATGTTATCCATCAAGGAAGATACGGCGTATCTGTGCCTGCACTCACCAAAGACCACGAAGGAAATAAGATCAATACGCCGTATCTAGAAGAAGGCTATACGCCGTATCCAAGATATAGAAGGTGAATATTCTGGAAGATATCAAACGTGGTCCCTACTCTAAGAAACCCCCAATACGCCGTATCCAAGACTTTGGATACGCCGTATCGAACCGACTCCAGACCCTATAAATAGAAAACTCAAAAACGAGTTTTAAGTGTGCTAAATCATATTCTCGATATCTAAACTACAAAAGTTAATTTTTCAGAAGAGAAAAAAGCAGCAAGAGTACCCCCCCCCCCCCCCCCCCCCCCCCTCTTTGCAACTGCAATCCAATCCATAGGAGAACAACGTGTAATTTCCCTTATTACTTTTTGTAATCGTTTAGTTTTTGGTAACATTCGTTAACTTCGGTTAGTTTACCTTGGCCGGATCATTACTCTTGTATTAATTATGATGTTTGAAGCTATACATCGGGTATAGCATTATTAATAAAGATCTGATTGTTTGGTTTGTTTATATCTCGATTGCTTAATTATCTTGTATGCTTGGTTTATGTTGTATCATATGATACTTGTATTTTATGTGCTTTAAATGCGGCCTATCATTCAACTTGATCTAGTGATAACGGACCAAGTAATCGAGATGATCGGGATAAGCTCTCGCTACTTGGTAATATACGTAATGCATTATAAACACGTATATAACTTATGTAGGCACTTAGCAAAATCAACTAATGCTAAAATGATGTATGGCATGTAAGCATGTATGCTAAATGCAAACTAGATAATGTATGTCCCTTTGAAAAAAAAACTTTTGAATGACACAATGTTGAAAACGGTTATAGTCCAAGTAAAAACGTTTGACTTGGTTCTCTATAACCTTGGCTCTGATACCAATCTGTAACACCCCCAAAATGGGTCGCAGCGGAATATGATGTTCCGGGGGTATTACTTCATAGATCAATAGCACAAGATATGAGAACGACCATTATAAGGATCGTTTAAAACTGATACATTGGATTTCATAAATGGTTCGTTACAAAAAGCTCATGGGCTTAACTTGTTTATCTTGGAAAAGTAAAGATTTCACAACATAACAATGTTCCAAAATGTAATGCAGGCAAATCTTTATGATAATGTGACTTCTTTTGACGACCAACCAATGTACCCGGGACTTGTACCTTATTGACCTGAGAAAACATGTTTAAACTGTCAACAATAATGTTGGTGAACTTATAGGTTTATGAATTAAATGAAGCGGATAGCAAGATTTTTCTGTAATAGAGTAACAAATACAATATCACACAAAATGTATTACGAAATGCACTAAGCTCATGACACCGAAGCTAAACAATGTATGTATTTAAAATACACATAAATGACTTTGCCCAATGTAGATGTTCAACCCGTAACATCCATGAATCCAAATGGTATACGTTCGTCGTTTTCGGCCAACCGGTAAACTAGCAAGCGCTACTTGCCCGAACGGGGATGTTAATCCCAAATAGATCTATTCATAACATTCACGCTCGCATAATGCAATTTATAATTACATCTATGCAATTAACAGTTCATGATAATGGGCATAGTGGGTTATAGCTACTTATGCAAGCTCGTAATATTTGAATTTAAAATGTACTTGCATCCATGTTGAAAACAAACATGATCTCATCCCCGAGACTTGATAAATGATTGAAAGTATAAAAGTGGGGACTATAAACTCACAGTAAGTAATGATAATGGAGTGACAAGGTAGTGGCACGGAAAACGATGTAAAAGACTTTATCCGCAACCTATGAATAAATAATACATATTCACTAAACGGAAATATAATAATATAAACACTTGCAATCTCGCCCCTAGTGTGTGCTTGATTTTTAATTGAATTAAATGGCATTTGAAAATAATTCCTTATTTTAAAATGGTCAACTTTATCGGGTCAACAGATGTCAAACCGTAATATAAATATTATGACTTTCAACATTTAAGAAATAAGGTGTACATACTTTGAATTATTAGTTTGGGTCAGTCCTTGGTTTGGTCTCTAAATGCATTAAATAATTAGATGAAACATTTACGTTTTCCTTTTAAAATAAACTTATAAATTTGTAAGTGTTATCATGAGGTGTCGTTAGAGTTTTACAATTAAATTCCTGGACTTGTACTTTATTATATAACAAGCAAAAGGTGTTTTATAAACTAGGCCAGTCGTCAAGTAACTTTTCGTTATTTTAAGTTTTGCTTAAATATGTCCGTTTAATATATTAAATATGTGGGCCAAAGGGGAGGTGTCTCGTCCTGCTAAAAGCTTAACCATTAAGACTGTTTACACAATGACAACAGACTCAACTTCAAATACATTTTCGCGTTCATTTTCTACATATTATGAAAACTAAAAATACTTTTAGAAACTGGATCAAGGAGTACTACATTCATCTCTTATATTATTTTAGGCAGAGGTCGTTATGAGTGCGAAAATGGAGCTAAAGTAAGGGGTGTCGAACTCCGGTCGGCAGTATTAACTGCGTGCCAACAGTATTAACTGTTTGGCAGCAGTACTAACTTTGGACCTTCGTTGTGAGTTCGTTTCTTAACCATTTTTGGTGATTCAAGTTGCTAAACATAACATGCCAGGTCGACTATAAAATGCCCCTACTTGTTCTCTCTACGTCCTAGTCTAAATGGGTCGAAACAAGGCTTAAAGTAAGGGGGTGTCGAACTGTGGCCAGCAGTACTAACTGCGTGCCAACAGTACTAACTGTGTGCCAACAGTATTAACTGTGTGGCAGCAGTACTAACTTTGGGTCCTCATATCTTTTTATTTTCTTTGATGAAATTTGGTGACTCCGGGGCAAAAAAGTACCTAGGTCCTTCTTACGTGACACACAAGGTCCGACTCTATATGTATGTCTAGAGGACGAATGGTACACTCAAAGTTGTTGGTGTGGGCCGTGCTTTATAATAGCTTCAGCAGCCACTCTTTCTTTTTATCCAATAACGTGTCCAAGTTACAAAATGGCTAGCCTTCTAACCCATCACTCTTGTATAACCATAGTCTATGTTTCATTAGTCACTAACACGTTTTATAGGGTTTGGCTAGGTTATTCGAATTATATCAATAAGTGGCAAAAATATGTTTTATTTTTAACAAGTTTAAGCACACAACTATGGCACAAGAATTTTAATTAAATGATGACTATTAAGAGGTGATTACTCACAAAATGCAGGGAAGAGTGCCTCAAACTTAATTACGGAAACCCTAGCTCCAATATCAAGAAACCCTAATTGAGCGAAACCCTTGAGTGACTCGAAGCCAACAGCCCCTTGACCCTTGCTTTCTCTTCTACGAACCAACAAGAAAAAAAAAACCCTAGTAATCTCGACTAGGCTTAGGGTTGGATGGGGATAATGAAGAGATGAAAGTTTGAGTGTGTGTCAATGATAGGGTATGGATCCGCGTGTGAGCTGTTAGGAAAATATTGTAAACAGACTTAATACTGTTAGTATTAAAGTTAAGTCTGTTAGTTAAAGTTAGTACTGATAGAAATAGTTAGTACTGTTAGTAATAGAAGTTAAGTCTGGTAGAGCAAGTTAAGTCTGCCAGCATTAACTTAAGTCTGGCAGTATTAAAGTTAATACTGTTTGACCAGACAGTTAAGTCTGTTGTAATTTTAGTAATAGTTATCAATTAGCGTTAATCTAGGAAGAGATAAGCATTATCTCTTAACGCGTTTAGGGTTCCTTAAGCCTATAAAAGGAACATAGAATAGTATTGTAAACACATGAGTTGATTGAGTATTCACAATCAAATAGTAATAGTAATAGCAAGTTTAGTATTTCGTTCTTGTGTTCATCTTGGTATAGATATTGATATTCCGCGTCAATATTTGTATTCACAGTTATTGTCTCTCATAGTATCTTTGGATTTATTCAAAGGACTATCAAGGCTCATTCAGATCCTGTTTATAAGGACCTACAAGTGGTATCAGAGCCACCAAAGGGACTTTACACAAGATTGAACATAGATCAAAACCTTTTATTCCACCAAATCAAATAGTCATGTCTGCAAACGATAATTTTTCTCTTAATGATGATGAGGAACTTTCTCTTCATGATGATGCATCTTTGGATGGATCTGTACCAGCATCCAACAAAGGAGATGCTCCTGCTAAACCACCACAAATAATCACCACAAATACACTTTCAAACATNCATTGTAAAGTTGATTAGTAACTTTCCTGACTTTTGGTCCTGTAGTGGCGTTTCCTGAATAATAAACTTCTGCCTCTACGCAAGGTCTTGCAACATGAGTGTTTCCCAGTGGTGGGAACTCTTCTTTAGGAAACTGGACTTCTGCTTCTTCTTCCTTCTTTTGCAACTGAGCTTTGAGCTTTCTTATTTCTTCATCCTTTTGTTCTTCAAGCCTTTTCTTTTCAATTCTGAGTTGATCAATGATTTTAAGGGCATCTGTGAGATCCCTTACTAACAAGCTTTCTTTTGACTGCCATATTTCTTCTTTCTTTTGCATAGCAGCTTTGTTTTCATAGTACTCTTTGGCTTGATCTCTGATCATTTGTTGCACTTGTTCTGTCTTTTCTTTCAAAAGTTCTTTAAGAAGCTTTACTTCATTGCTGTTGAAGTCCTTTTCTTCTTCTTGTTTTTGGGGCTGTTTTCTTTTGACATTAACTGTTTTGTCAAGATAATTTCTTGCACAAAGGGCACATGTTGTGAGTTGGCACTTGGGACAGTTAAGTCTTGACATGTCTGTGGTTAGTATTCTACAGAAATAGCAAATGGTGTAATTGGTAACCGTGTTTTCATTCCATTCGTGCTTACTTGCTTTTACTTTTGGCTGGTATTTCTTTGTTTTGTTTCCACGGATCGACGGTTTAGAAACATTTATGCTTTCTTTGTTGGTGCGTCCAGTCCAGGATGGAACATAAAAGCATAATCACTAAATTGATTATCTTCTTCTTCCTGCTCATTATCACTCTCATCATCTTCTTATATTGCCATAAATACTGCTTCTTCAACAGGAGTACCTTGGACCATAACACTGATACTTTGATGAGTATCACCTTCTCCTTCTGATATGCTATAAACACTGTTATCATCTAAATCTGCTAAAACAATATCCCAATTGTCATCAAGATCCAATTCGTGATAGACAGCAGATCTTGCAATGTTTCCTTGTTTACTTCTGCAATCTTTTGCAAAATGCCCTTCCTTTCTACAAATAAAGCATTTGCACTTCTTTACTCGTCCTCTATCATCCTTGTATTTTCTCTTGAATGGTTTTACATGAGAATTATGCGGCTTTCCTTTGTATGTTCTTGATTTTCTCATTCCATATTTCTTCCCGTTATTTTTTTAATATCCAAGAATTGGTATGGCAAAACAAAGAGACAAATATCTTAATTCTTTGGCGAGTGCTGCATCTTTGCACATTTCTGAGACGAAAGTATGAGTAAACTTGATTGCAGGTAAGACTCCTGAGTTAAGACCAGGATATTTAGTCCTGAATGATTCCTCAATCTTTTTAGATAGGGAAGGTGGAAGTTTGGCAAAAAGCTTTTTTGTTGTTGAAGGAAAATATAATCTTCCTGATTTGGTTGCTAATTGCCTGAAATCTTCTAAGAATGACCACAAGTTTTTGGTTTCTTCACAGGTTATCCTGTCCAAGTCCCTATATGCTCTGTCTTGCTCATCAGTTGAGCCACGATATGGATCTTCTAGCAGAATTAACTACCTCACCTGTGATGTTATATTTTGTGGTTCATCTGCAATTGCTTCAAGAGCAGAATATGCTTCTGGAAACACGGTTCGCCATTGTTGCCACATTAACTTCTCACTTTCTCCCAGAAGGTTTTCCACAAAGGCTAACTTTGCTTTATTGTCAGACCATGTTTGATTGTTAAGTCTATTGATTGTTATAGACTCCCATCTGGATATCACTTCTGACCATAGGCCTGGGTCTGCTGGTAACACGAGCATTACTCCGGATTCTGTCCATGCCGGTGGTAGAGTCCACTGTGAGTTGTAATACTCACCATATCCTCCACTGAATGTTTTACCTTTTCCTTCAGGATAACCAAACTGATAGCCTGGCCTATAAGATGGCTGTGGATTCTGTTGCGCCGGTGGGTATACTGATGGCCCCATGATTGAATCATGTGGGGGTTGATAGCTTTGGGTTGATTCTACTTGTGATGTGGATGGGAATGCATGTTCTTCATGTTTCTTGATGATTTGTGCTGCCACTTGTTTGAAATTTCGAAACTTTGGGTATGGTAAATCATCATCTTCTTCTTTTTCTTCCTTAGAAAGATGAAGAATTGTATGGTTCTCACCACGCTTTGCTGCGAATGGGTTTTCCCATTCTAACCCTGATTCTTTCTTTTGTATGGCGAGTTGTTCATCCCATTGTGGTAGGTATTCATCAAGAAATTCTTGCTGATTTTGTGCAAGTCTTTCCTGTATGACAAGAATTTTTCCGCCACTTCGTTCATCATCATCCCAATCACTTCTTTCTTCTAGAATAGTTACCTTTCCTGGGGTAACTTCATCGTCTGAGAATTCATCTCCCCAACCAGTTGCTGCAACTTCTTCTATTGGGGTTATGTCTGGTGGTGCATCATACCTGACATAATAATCCCATTTTCCGGATGGTTCCCCAAGTGTTGACCATTTCTCACTTGACTTTTGCTTTGATCGTTTTGGTTTGTTGGATCGCCTAACTTTATTTAATGGTTCTTCTTCTAGGATTCTTGCTTCATTCAAGCAACTTTCACAGAAACATACGTCATAAGAGATATGTTCTTCTTGAGGAAACGAGACTTCTTTTGCCGTCAGGTGGGCATGTGCATTCTCTTTTAGCATTGCTTGTTGAGGTGGTAAAAATTCCAAAAGTTGGGCATTCCTTGATCATCTAGCGTATGAATTAACCCTTTTTCACCAAACATTGTGTTAAAAAACCACCCTGTTGGTGCTGCAAAACAAAGTGAAGTCAATGATGATGAACCCTTTGAGTCCAGTTTCATCATGGGTCAAAGGAGGCCTTTTATCGAGTCGCTGATGTCAAATAACATGGGTGGTGGCTCGTTTCTGAAGTTCAGTCTCTCTGAACCTTGGCTTGATAAGTGACCTGAATTTGAATTCCATAGTATATTGTAATCATGCTTTGTGACTGATAGTTTCCTCACTTTACTGGTATATGCACGGATATTTTGGGAACCCCAACACGGTTCCTCCTTCAGGATATTTTTTACCAGCTAGTGTCGAATCCTTACTCATCACTCGTGCTTCAATGGAACAAGGGGACATAGCTGCTGCTGCTGCAACGAAGAAAATAGCCAAAGAGAAAGCAGACCGCATACCAGAGTTGGAACTACTGAATCGCAAGGGGAAGAATCCTGCTCCTTCTCCAGGAATGAAACTTTCGAAACAGTTTGACCTACTATCATTTGATAAGGGGAAGATGGCTGTTTGATGCCTGTCCGCTGCTCAATTGTATTGTTGTTGCTGTCTGCAAAAACCGATGATGTGTGTGTCTGTTTGAATAACATTGTAATCTCTTGCTTTTATTTTTGTTTAACAAAACATAGTTTACATGTATTTGACTCGATTAGATATATTGAGTGTCACAAACATCTAACAAGTTGCTCTTTTACCTCCGGTCTTATAGTTGGTATCTGATGGTTATATGCACCAAGGTCCTCATACATAACATGAGTCCATTAGTAAACAGTAGGCATGCACTAAGTTTATTGAGGTGTTCACTCGAACTTGTTGTATGTTTTTATCTCCGACTTTCTTCTGGATAGATAAGATTCCTATGCCTTTCCATTTTTTCTTAACCTAATATATCGAGTTCCATGAATTTGTGGCAATTTTTCTGATTATCTCTTCCGTTTGCAGAATGGGATAAGCTGTTTAAGCAGGAATCAGCATCAGAACATTGTGAATCTTCTGGGTTATTGGATACATGGCGAGACCAGGTTTTTGGTATATGAAATGATGCCTAACGGCTCATTGGAATCCCAATTGCATGGTAAGTTCTCTTACTATTTCTTCAAATGCTTAAAGAACGATAAGTTTATTAACATTCACTCGTTTAACTACATTTATGTGTTGCTTGTTTTTTACACTACTTAGGGCCGACTCATGGAACTGGCTTAAGTTGGCAACACCGAATGAAAGTTGCACTTGATATTGCAAGGTATTCCGTCTTTCGCTGTCTTTCAACCTTTTTGACACACTTCCGTATTAGCTATTTATAAGAAAAAGGGGTGGAAATTTCTACATATCATCTTTATATCTTGTATCATGTCGGTTTTGATGATTAATGCATAGGTATTTTGGTCTTTTTGATATACAGGACTATAGTATCTTCGCGAGCGTTGCACCCCTCCTGTGATTCATAGAGATCTGAAATCGTCCTCCAACATTCTTCTAGGTTCCACCTTTAACACAAAAGTAAGAATCATGGTTCAATAGTTCACCCATACGATATTTGACGAATCCAAGGTTATTTATTTGACTTAATTTTCAGCTTTCTGATTTTGGACTCGCAGTTACGGGTGGGATTCGTGGCAAGAACAACATAAAGCTTTCAGGAACACTAGCTTCTGTCAAATTCTACTTTATAGAACGTACTTTTAAAATCAATGTTTAATGGCCCATGCTAAAGTTTAACATTTTACAGGTAAGCTAACTGATAAAAGTGATGTTTATGCGTTTGGAGTTGTACTTCTGGAGCTTTTGATAGGAAGAAAGCCTGTAGAGAAAATGTCACCCTCTCAATGCCAATCTATCATCACATGGGTATGCAACATAACCGATCATTATTACTTTATATCATCATAAAAAACAAGTTTCCGGATCTAATATTCAACAACGCATTTGACAAACAGGCAATGCCTTAGCTAACTGACAGATCAAAGCTTCCAAACCTCATTGATCCCGCGATTAGAGATACATTGGACTTAAAGCACTTGTATCAAGTTAGTACAATTTTTACATTACACGCTAATTGCCTATTATCCCCTAGCCTAACCCGCCCATTTAGTGATTAGGTTGCTGCTGTAGCTGTGCTATGTGTACAGCCCGAACCAAGTTACAGACCATTGATAACGGATGTGTTACATTCATTCATCCCATTAGTACCTATCGAGAACAGAACCTAAATCGACCCATTCATAAGTAAATGCGATAAATTATTGATATGTACGCGCATAGTAGTGTGGATGATTTCATTAAAAAGAACTCAGATAAAATTAATAGAATTAATCGAATACAATGTCATAACTGAACAAGAAAAGTTGAGATTCAAGAAGAGAATAAGACATTCTTTTTTGCCAACTGCCCGATCTTGCATGTCAGCTTATTCCCGCATCTCTCGGTTATGATGATCTTCCATGAAAAACAGACCTTCTCGAAATCATGCTCTCCTAACTCTTATTATGTTTTCTCTCCAAAAAATGTATCTTCTTTACGACTTAAACCGTGTAGTGTTGTTGGATGGTTTCAATGTCAAGACCCTTTAGCTTCACCACTGACTCGACGTGTCCTTTTAGTGTGTGAAGCTCCCTCAACCTGTGACGACGAAATAAGGGTGTGAAATTTAGTATTATACTAATGTATACTTGAATGACACTGCGGGTCACGTTAAGAAACGAGACTTACCTAGCAACCTCAGCACGCCTCTTTGCTTGTTCTGCAAGTTCAGATAACTCCCTATAATCAGTTTTGTCTTTCAAGATTTCGTTTGCGTTTGGTGCTTGGAGACCATGCAATGTACGTTGGTCAGTGGCCCATTGAGCTTCCCTCTCGCCCCGTCCATAATCCTTTTTGGAGGTGAAAGCAGTCTACATATGCACAAAAGTGCGTTAATTTATAACTTTATATTAATCTAAAGATAATATATGAATGATTAAGTGTTAACGGGCTTACCCTTTTTTCGAGCATATTGTCCCATGCCTTTCCACTCAAGGCGTAACGGATGATAAATTTGAAAATGTCTAATGGGATGTATATGACAATGCTGTAGAGCCAAATCACACCGCCCCAACCCCAACCGATTCCTCTGACTCTTGCGAAGTCCCAATTCGCGTACACAGCAATTAGTGTAGCAATCTGTATGAATAAAAACAGTTAAACTTCTTGATACGGAGTTATTAAAATTGGAATTGGAAACTAAATTCGACCCATTCACTAAAATAAACTCACCAGCTGAGCAATGAAGAAAGCAAAGAGGAGTAAAAGACCAGGGCGTTCAATGAACGACCAGCTCCTTGATCTTGTAACGAAAATGAGTGCCTGACTGATTATGCTGACTTGAAGGTAAAGAGCTGACATAAGCTCAAATTCTTCGTTTCTGATCGATTTTACACCAAATCTTTCCTGAAAACCAATCAGTTATATATCGTTTATGACCACATTTAACCATAATAGTGAAAAATGTACATGTGCAGGGGTTTATCTTACAGTGAAGAAATCGGATTCCTTTGCTAACCAGAAAAAGATCACGGTCGTTACAGCTAAGTAAGTTCCAAGAACAACGCCAGTGGCAAAGATTTCTTTTAACTTCCATGAGTCCGGAAGAGGGGACGGTTTGACTTTGTCCTTAGAAATCGTCATGATGGTTCCATCATTAAGGATTGCAATGATTAAAACCATGAATGGCGAGAAATCAAATTTCCAGATAAGAGCAATTAGCATGAACCCGAGCACGATACGGATGGTGATGGTGACAGCATAAATGGTGTAGTTTTTCATCCTTTGGAAGATGGCTCTACTGGTCAAAACCGCACTAACAATTACACTTAGACCTGGTTCAGTCAACACGATATCAGATGCACCTCGAGCTGCATCAGTGGCATCAGCAACAGCAATACCAATATCTGCCCTTTTCAAAGCGGGTGCATCATTCACACCATCTCCTGTCATTCCACATATATGCTTCCTCTCCTGGAGTTTCTTCACGATCTCATATTTATGTTCTGCATTGCATACATGCTAAACGTTTCAGATTTAAGACATTTTAACGGTGGGTGCAAAAAATACTCATTTTGACCCGTAACAAACGCTTACCAGGGAAGACTCCAGCAAAACCATCAGCCTTCTCGATTAGCTCCTCAATTGGGATATCTGCTATAGATGGATCTTTGTATTGACCAAGAAGTGAGGAAGATGGGTACATGTTTGTTCCCATTCCAAGCCTGCGACCTGTTTCCTTGCCAATAGCTAGCTGATCACCAGTGATCATCTTGACATTGACTCCAAGGTGTAGTGCACGTCTAATAGTTTCAGCACTGTCATGTCTTGGAGGGTCAAATAGAGGTAATAAACCGATAAACACCCATGGGCCTCCAGGGCTCTCCTTCGTTTTCTCGGGTACCGCCTATACAAAGTCCAACAGAATCATTAGTGTCAAACTTATAGCACCATAAATCTTTAAGAACACCAGAATATAGAAACTTACTTGTTCGCAAACAGCTAGAGAACGAAGACCACGTTCAGCAAATTTATCGATTATGGAAAACACTTTGTTCTTGTCTTCATCTTTTAGGTTGCATAGCTCCACAATCTGAGAGGTTTTTACATGTCATGTCCATATACGAACAAAGCGAAGATCATTAGCTTTAAAAAGTTTAGAAGATCGAGTCTACTGTACCTGCTCAGGTGCACCTTTGCTCACTCTGTGCCAATTTCCACTTTGATCGATGTATGTTATTGCTGTTCGTTTGTCCACTGGATTGAAGGGCAGAAAATGCACCTCAGTGATCCCCGCTCGTGCCTCCTTAGGATCTGGAAGCATTCCAACAATACAAGCATCTATCGCATCTTGATTCTCAACTCTTGAAGCCCGTGCTCCCATTAGAACCACATGATCCTTGTCAGTATCCTTAACGAACACCTGAAGAGAAAAGTAGTACGTTCGTTTAAGATAAAGTATATAAGAAAAAAGAACTCTAAATTTTGTGAGCATGTACACTTGAACTGACCTCAATGAGAGTTTTATCGACTGTGAGTTTGTTCAACGTGAGAGTACCAGTCTTATCACTACACAAAACATCCATACCAGCCATTTCTTCGATGGCTGTCATTCTCTTGGTGATTGCACCTTGCTCTGACAACTTGTGTGACCCGATGGCCATAGTCACCGACAAAACTGTTGGCATGGCAATTGGGATACCACCAATGAGAAGAACCAATAAATTGTCGATTCCGTTCCTGTAAGTTCGTTTCTGAATTGGGTACATCACCACTATTTCGATTATGACACCAATGGCAATGGAGCATATGCAGAAGTTTCCAATGGCCGTTAACACCTTTTGGAAATGGCCGACTTGGTTAGTGCTATCGACTAAGTGAGCAGCCTTTCCGAAGAAAGTGTGGACTCCAGTCGCAATCACAACTGCTTCGATTTCTCCTTGTTTGCATGTTGAACCTGAATAGACACTGTCACCTGGACTCTTGGTCACGGGTAATGATTCACCAGTCAACGCCGATTGGTCAATCTTGAGAGGATCTCCTTCTAGCAGACGTGCATCGGCTGGGATAATGTCCCCAAGTTTGACACTGATAACATCTCCAGGAACCAAAATGGCTGCATCTTGTTCATCCCATTTTCCGTCCCTTATGACCTTCGTTTTGGGAGCTAGACCTGCCATCAGAGCTGCCGCAGCGTTTCCTGCATTGTTTTCCTCAATGAAACTAATGGTGGAGTTTATGATCAACAATGTTGTGATACCAACGAAATCTTGCCAATCTGGCGGCTTTCCCTGCAATTCGGGACGTGCATGATAAATGTTACTCAACCGATCAACGTGATACAGATAATCTCGACATAAGAAAGAGATATACGTACCCCTCCATTAGCCAAGACAATTGCCATAATCGCGGCAGCTTCCATGACCCATGACAAAGGATTCCACATGAACCCCAAGAACTTGAGAAGCTTATTCTCCTGTAGTATTCAATATCAATAATGAAATTTTATCAGCTCGATCTATGAACACGAGTATTATTACAACAAAACGATATCATAAACAACTGAATCGCGTACCTTCTTCTCTTCTAGCTTGTTTGGGCCGAATATATTCAGCCTCTTGTTCCCTTCTTCGCTTGTCAATCCTTCTTTCGTACATTTCAATGTTTCAAAGACCTCCTCAACTGGTACGGTCTCCTGTAATGTCGATCAATGGATCATGAAAACAGTTATGATCTTTTAATCTTTGGAGCTAACAAAACTACACAAGTTTTCTATAATGTGATACTAATTGGCAGTGCACATATGTAACCGGATCATATCTTGCAAACACTTAATAATCCTAATCAAATCTAAATTCAAATCCGTAGCATAAGTTGATAAGTGTATCGGATCATGAGTATAGTCGATTAAAAGAAGGGCCTCCACTTAAAAAGAGTCACATTTGTATTAGTTTTGCATATACATACGTATAATATTAAACATATATGAGCCATATAATTCAATTTATATGCAATTTCTTTATAGTTTACAAGTGTAAACGGGTAACCAAATCATGATAATAAATTTATAAATCGAGATACAAAACTAAAGCTCTTCAAAATCCTCTATTTATATTAGTAGATCGTCCGAATCATGCATGAAAACATCCCTTTAATCATAACAACGCGTAACATAAACATATAACGGAACCATGCAATCCTAGGGTTTCATGATCTACTGTATAATATAAAGGCAGTGTCATGCATTAAGATAAGATATGATAAGATAAGATCATACGAGATCGACGTTCTCTCTTTTGAGATCGTCCCAACTAATGCTTGAACTGCCAGCCATTGTTGCTTGTTGTTGTGATCACTGTAAATGTGTGAAACTTTGTGTGAAATGAGTGTGTGTAATAAGTTAACGTAGAAGAAACATTTGGGATATAATGCATGCAATGGGGGTGAATTGCTTAGTATAAGAATGAAAAAAATGGTAAAACAAGTGAGAATGAGAGTGAAACTAGGAAATAAGTTGGAGTTTTTTATGCTGTGTACATACATTTGTGCTTTTTTCCGTTAACTAACAACATGCATGTATTTTTTATTTCACAACTTGTATAGCTATGTGCTATTTTAAGTGCATGTCCTAACTATAGTAATTGACTTAATCTTTTCAAAATTTATAGGTGTTTAAAGTGATATTATAATTTATAAGTTTGTTGGTCATATGGGCTCAAGTAAGAGTTGCATACTTGCACTGTTGCACATGTCAATAAACTACATTGACATTGGTAAAATACAAGAGGTACATTTAGTTTAAGCCCATCTGAGCAGGAAAAACAAAAAAACTGAAACCGAAAACAACCGAACCAAATTTGCCAAAACCGAACCGAACTACAAATTCGGTTTTCGTGTTTGATATGGGTTTGACAATCTGAACCGAAAACCGAATTTATATAAATATATTTATATATATAAAAAATCATTAAAATTTTATCCTAATATAAAAAACACTTTTTATGCTTAATATAATTTTTCTTTTTGCTAAATATCTATTTAATTATTATTTTTTAAAATTGTGTAATTCAGGTTATTCGGGTCAACTTGAAAACCAAACCGAATTCAAATTTGGTTTTTGGTTCGGTTCGATTTTCGAATTGACCCAAAAAAATTAAATTTAACCGAACAACCCGATAACCTTAAATCTAGTACTGTCCATCAGTTTTTAAACCTATGAATTAAATTCATTAACAATATATTACAAATTACACTCACTGCACCAATCGACCCATTGGCGAGGACGAAAATGGGGTTACTGGCGAGTCCTCGTTAAAGGTTTTTGGCGAAAACATGTCCTCTTAAATCATCCTCGCTAAAAACGTCGTTGAAAGTATTCGCCAGCAAAAATCTGGGTTTTAGCGACAAACGTGTGGGACTCACACAAATTCTCAGTCAAAGTTCTCAACCAGGTCCACCAGACTTTTGACGAAGACGTGTCCTCGCCAATATCCGTCATTAATTAATCCTTTAATTAATTAATTAAATTTATTTAATAATTACAAATTAATATTTAGCAATATAAAACAAGTCGGTCCCATATGGTTTTGGCAACGACTTTTTTTTGTTAAAAGGTCTTTTTTTTTTGTTTAGCAGCTTTTGGCGAGGACTTTGTGTCTTCGCCAATGCATTCCTCACCAGTCCTACTTAGGTCTCAAAATAAATATAAACTTACGTATTTAGGCGCTCTGTTTATGGACCACATACCGTTGAGCCAAAGTTCTTTGGTCTTCTCTTTTTGAAATTTAAGACAATATACATTCATGGAATCAACTCAAACATAAGTAACGAGATGATATGAAACTGATACTTGATGGTTCATGTCACCTTACCACAAACGCTTCGCCGTGTTTTCACCAATGCTCGCAACGGGATCATGCTCTAGGTATACATATATCGCATAGAACTATGTTTATACTAGTGTAATACCCGTGCGTTGCACGGGTCACACGTAAAGAGTCAATTAGTAAACATATGATGGTTGTTATCTTTTTCTTAATCAGCCTCAAACTTGCCCATAGTCTATTGTAAATGCATACATGGGGATAGTGCTGTAAAACACAATCTCATTTGTTATGCACTATGATTTGATAAGGTGGACATATTCCAGCTTTTATTTAGGCTTGCACAAAACCAAACATCAAGAAAGGTTAAATTCCAAGAAAAGAAAGATCGTGCTTTTATGTAGGCAAACTATACATGTGTTTTGTTTTTGTTTTTGCAAAAAAGTGTAGACTGACGGTAATACTTGACTCAGGATGCTCCATCAGCCACATTTAATACAAAAAAATGCTCTGTACGACTCTTTTAGAAAAACAGAGCATCAAATAAAATTGAGCACGAGGCACGATACCGAAACTGTGACCTTTGTTAAGCGGCCAAACTGTGCTTCAATTTGTTTCTTGTTGTTAGTATTTGGATGACAAAAGCTGTTGTGTTAATACTATTATTGTCATGGTCCATAACCTGAGTAAAGGAATAACTTTAGGTTTTTATAGACAACAAAACATTGTTTTGTTTATAATTCATTCCAAGTTGATCGAATGTATCCAAAACTTGTCGGTTAATAGTATCGATTCCATGATTGGTGTAAAAAAGTTTGATTCAAATGAACGTCGAAACGGAAAATTTGTGAATTATACACAAGCAAATTGATTTGGTAAGAAACAAAACACAGCCCAATAACATTATACTCACTCTTGTCGCAGAGAATATGAGCGGATGAATGTAAACAGTTAATTTTACTCTCGAACATAAGTATGAAGAAACCTTAAAAGTAAAAATGTGTGTATAATTTTTATTCAATTTGATGTTACTAAACGGATTCTAATTAAAAATAATACGGTAATTTTTTCTTATTTTTATTCCTTATTTCAAGAATCAATTGGTTGTAGAGCCCAACTTATTGACTATAACTTCTGAGTTGTTACTCACCAATCTTATTTTAAACATTTGAATTAATGTGCAAAAGCTAGATAAGAAAATAAATAAAAGAACAAAGATGATTTAGAATAGTCTACAGTACACTTCATATTCTCCTTTGATTAAGAACTAAGAAGAATCAATTATCATCAATGTGGATGGAGATAGAAGTGTTGATCTTCCATGATTTCGAGTCCCACGGATCGGAGATGATGAAGCAAATGTTGTTTTTTCAGACGATCTACTTGAGCGGCACCTCAGCTTTGCCTTAATATCGGATTGTTATGATCTTTTCTGTAATTATCTTCGATTTCCAACTTTAGTAGAGTTTATACTAGCGGGACTACTACAATTGCATTATAAAACCTATTCATAAACCACAAATAATCTTTAGAAATTAACTGAAATTGAATAGGCATAAAACTAACCAATTGAAATAAAATTATCTGAACGGGAATACCGACTAGTTTCACGGGCCAACATGAGAGAGCTAAACAAGAAGAGAAGGCTTATTTTACCGATTTAGCTAGACGATTAACCCAACTTGTATCGAAACTTCCCAGTGAGTTTGATACAAAAACATCGTTAAATAATGATTGCAGTTTTTAGTGATCAAGGTAATTACGAAGTTCCTTTATTGGTCTTCGCACAGTTCTTGCATGAGTTTTCTAACTTGTGTTAGATTCATATCGGTCCATCCGATCAAAATTCGTTTCCTAAACGTGAACCCTTCGCATTGTTTCGGTTCTCCTTCAAAGATCCCCGTAGTTGCTTGTTCATGAGATCCAAAAGCATACTCAACCCATGACTATAAACAGTAATTACAAATTAGTCTTTAAGTTAATATGACTCATATAGTTTTATATTTTTGAATATATAAATCAAAGATCACTAAGTTTGAGGGACAGTATTAAACCATCAGTCACTTTGTCCCAAACCCTCCGTCTTAATACCTAACCAAAGTTGTCTGATAGTAATGGGTCACCTCATACTTAGTGATGTTGATTTACATGTAAACTAACAAAGTATTCACATATGAAGAAAAAAAACCGTAAAAGTAGGAAACTATATGAGTCAATGAAGTGAGATCGAAAACGAACCTTGAACACCGGAATGATAAACACCAAGACCGAGCCAATACGCGTACTCGTTGATGGAAGTAAGATCATAAACATTTAAGTAAACAGGAACTGAACCAGATTTTGTACATTTGATTGAATTGTTTCCTCTACAAAGATGCATATTGTGTTTGAAGATATAAAAAAGTTTGAATCAGATTATTTGAATGTGGGAGAGAATAATATTTGAAGTGTATGGATGAAGGTGAAGCTTGTTGGTTGAATTAGCGACATATAAGCGCCGTATTATCTCCTTTTTCTCGGACCCCATGCATTTTAGTTTTTAAAAAGGGTTAATAGAATTTGAATCTTAAAATAATTTTTTGGTGATAGCTACTTAAGTGTGTTGGATTAAATGATTATATCAATGTCTTATGATAATTTAAAGTTTATAATAATTAACTTAGGGAATCGACAATGAGAGATTTATGAAAAAGTTTAAAACTCATGAAAAAGTTTATCTTTTGTTTCAACATAGTGAGCTTATAATTTATATCTATGTGGCATGAAGAGGTCCAAGATCCTAAACCTATTCATAATTAAATGCATGTGTTATGATTGAACATTTCATATTGTTGTAAAAGGTGTATACATAGTGATATGATGTTTATACTATCAAAAGTTTTATAAGTTTATGACTTGACATTTTATAAACCTATTGAAAAGCTTCACCATTGGGGATGCTCTTATAGAGTTTCGTAATATGTTTTTCAAGTAATTTTTTCACATGTGTTTAGCAAAAGTAACAGTTAACAGTAGCATCACTAAGTGTTAGTAATGAGCAGTAGTTGTAAACAATTGTTATTTTGTATTATTCGCAGAGTGAGCTCCTTTGCCGTTGATTTGATGAGTCTTCTTTCACAGTTACACCTTTTTATTTTATTTTTAGTTTTAATAGATTGGTTTTAAATTAATTAAAAGTAGTTAAACTTTGTATCGATCTTCGTATCTTAACGAGACTTGAACTTACAATATTTTGGTTGATGAAAACACTCACATAAGTCCGTGCATTAGGTCAAAATATATTTTTAATTAAATATAATTATTTTCTTTTAATTCATTATCTTTCATTCTTATTCCAAATTTTATTGTGTAAATCATACCAAACGGGCCTTAAATTGTGTAAATCAAAATAAAGTAGGTGCAAATGAACTAAATATGTAAGTTCAAGTCTCGTTAATATTTTGGTGCAATCATATTTGTTAGTATTTCCAAGCTTCAAATACTAGTTTTAATATAAATAACTAAGTATTAAACTTTCACTAAATATAATATTAATTTATACTAGGGGACTCTTCCACATTACTCCAATCCATAGTATCCATCTAAAAAAATAAATCAATGGTTTTGATTAAAAGCATTTAATTATTTCACCCTATATTTTTTAAAATTTAAATATCTCTCTAAACACCGTTATTCGTTAAGTAAAAAAATAATTATACCATCATCGACGAGCATTTAATATCTTTCAATAGATATCCACTTTATACTACTTTCGACAAAAAATAATTTTACGTTTTTTTACGTCTTTTTCATCTTTTTTTCCACATTTTTTTCAGTTTTTTCACTGTTTTTTTACTCTTTTTCTCCTTTTTTTCGTTTTTCACGTTTTTTCGAGAAAAAGTATTTTTTTTTTGTTTTTTCCGCTTTTCACGTTGTTTTCTCGTTTTTTTTCCGTTGTTGAAATTTGCATTAAAAATCATATATGATATAACACTAATATCATATATGATTTAACAATAAAATTAAATATCATATATGGTCAATCACTAATTCATATATGACATTAACACAATCATATATGAGTTTAACACTAAATCATATATGATATAAAAGTTAAATCTAAATATCATCTATGATTCTCATGCAAGTTTCAATGAGAAAAAAAGTTCGTAAAAAATGTGGAAAAAATGGGATTTTTTTTTTTTTTGTCGAAAAGTATTTCAAAAGTGAGAAAACGTAAAAAAAACGTGGAAAAAAGTGAAAAAACAGTGAAAAAGTGTGAAAAAAATGTGAAAAAAGGTGAAAAAACGTGAAAAAAGGTGAAAAAAACTTGATTTTTTTTTTGTCGAAAGTATATCAAAGTGGATATCTATAGAAAGATAATTAAATGCTCATCGTGATGGTATATTTTTTTTCGTTTGACGATTAACGGTTTGAGTGATATAAGATTTGAAAACAAAAGGTTGAAAATTATTTTTGGTTTAATCTTATCCATTCGATTATCGATGATGATGATGGGTGGAGACTTGGTACCCTGGTATCCACTAAAAATTTTGTATCAAAATGAACCTTTAATATAAATAACTAAGTATTAAACTTTCACTAAATATAATATTAATTTCTGTTAATGGGCAAGTCTTTTTAGAATTATAGAAAGTATACAAGGAAACACTCATGATTAAGGTTAGTGGATTCTTGATATCCTTTTTAAGCCATAGGTTGTGCACATTAGCATATGGCTTGGAGAAGTATTATTTTTATATTTACTACTTTTGCATATTTTTTCCTTTACTTTTTGCACATAACTAATAACATATACGAACATTTAAAACCTGTTTTTTAGTTCATTTGCACCTAGTTTATTTTGATTTACACAATTTAGGGCCGTTTGGTATGTATGAAGGTTCAGAATCGAAATTAAATTAGAAACAAAAATGAAAGATAATGAATTATATTTAATTAAAAATATATTTTAATTATTAAATATTAAAATTTTGAAAGGAAAAGTACATGAAATACAGTTTTTTATTAATTGTATTGAGATTATTATGAGAGAAAGTAATGTGGGACGCATAACAAGGTTTCAATTTGCCAATCTTATGCTTCTTGCTCGGAATCAATTTTTGGACTATGGCCTACCATTCTTTCATTCAATTTTGTTACTAAACAATTACTGTAATAAGAAGTGTGAAATCTTTACTTGAATCTAAAAGTGGTGTAACAAACGCCTCCTTAGTGTACAAGGAATATATCTCGTGCAAAAATGTCTTTCTTAGAATTTAAAAAGCTTTAAAAATAAATTAAATTCCAATGTTTTGTTTACTTTCTCAAATAAAAACTTAAACAATGTTATCTCAATGAAATAGCTATTTTATGGAAAAAAAATCAAACTTTAGAGGTAAAGTTTTCTCACATAGATAATACCGGGCCTTACTGTGAGACCCGGTTTTCTTTATCCTTGTGAGGAAATTTTACTTTTAAAGTTCAAATGAACTTTAAAGGATCCTTATCCGCTATTTTAACAATATTCTCATTGAAAATTTAAAATATAAACATGACAACCATTGACAACTTCTTTTTAACGCTGTTACAAAATAAAAGATTATATTTTTAATAGTATTTAATCATAACGTTAATATTTTTAGAAATTTATTCACAAACTCTAGTATAAAAGACATCATGTTTCAAAACTAATGTAATGTCTCATTTTGAGTTTCACTAGATGTTCTTATACGTTATTTGATGCATTCTAAGAAGTACTCTTTAACTTGAATTATCGCATGTTACAATTTTTTAAATTATATTTTTATTATTTTACGTCATATGTACAAACGTTACACAAAATACTTAACAATAATATCACAACTCTAACTTTTTATCACTATAAAATCTCAATATGTGCACGAATACTCGCCTACTCTCTCAAAATATATATGTATGCAAATCAATTATAACAAGTGAAACTCTGTCCGGGCAAATGAAATCTTATTGATATATGTAATTTGAATGCGAAATGTACAAGAGTACAAGCCAATACATATGTCTTCGACTAACTCCATCTTAATAATTTAAAATTATTATCCACAGGGGGGAAAATACACTTTAGTAAAAACATCTTCATTGCAAATTTTTTTTTACTTATTACATAATGATAGTTTTATCTTTAATCGATTCATTTATAATTATTTGTAATAGTAACTTCAAATAAAGGTAATTATGATAAACTTAGTTTAAATTTCTTATTTATATTTGGACTTTGACAATTAATATAAAGTGCAAAATACATCATTGTGGTTTGCCAAAAGTCTGTCTCACATCTCTAGCTCAAATATCATTTCTCTATTAGTAAAAGTGAGTCAATGTACATCAGTGAGGACCCACGATGCAAATATTTTGTTAGTTAAGGGAGAAAAGTGTTGGTCATGTGAGGCTTGTGAGACGGACTTTGGGCAAACCACGTCGATGTATTTTTGCCTCATTTTTTCCTTGACTGACAAAATATTTGTACCGTTCGTCCTCAGTGATGTACGGTGGCTCACTTTTACTAGTGAAGGGATTATATTTAGACAAGGTTTGGGTCAAGGATGTGAGACGGGCTTTTAACAAAGTATAAAGATGTATTTTATAATTTACTCTAATATGAAAAAAAAAACCCAAATATAAAACGTGAACAATAAATATTAGACGAAAAGAGTAACAAAAACGATATGTGTTTTATGTTCATCGCACATGCGAAAACTATTAACTTTTGATGGTATATAGTGGTTCGTGCGATTAGCCATATACGCAAGATGCAATGTCTAGAATAAAATCTTGGGATGAGGTGGTTGATAAAGTGTCTTCTCACTTATCCAAATGGAAGCTTAACCCTTTCAATAGGTGGCCGACTTACTTTAATTAAAACGGCTTTAACATCCATTTATTTATACCATATGTCTATCTTTAAAGTTTCTTTGGGAGTGTTTGGAATTGATTAGAAGAAACTTTTTTAATGGAGTGGACGGGTCAGAAAGAAAAATGGCTTGGATTAGTTGGAATAAGGTCTTAGCTTCCAAAAAAATCCAAAAAATACGATGGTCCTCACGAAAGGAGTTTTCTAAAGTATTTAAGCTCCTTAATCGAGGTCTTCTCTTTAACTGTGTAGTCGAGTTTTTCTCATGGATCTTGTCTATGGACGAATTCGTAAAAGCTATATAGTGAAGATGGTTGAATCATAAATTCAAAATTATTTGTCTAAATGCTCTCCTTGGTTAGACATTATTCTTGAGGTTCTATTCTTCGCCCAAAAAGCATTAATCTTTTAGATTTAATTCGCAAAAAGGTGGGCAACGGGTTAAACACCTTGTTTTGGGAGGATCCTTGATTAGATGATTTGGCGTTAAAATTTATGCTTTGGATAACAACAAATAAATAACACTTGTCGAAAAAATTTAATCAAATGGGGGCCCTTTTTTTTCCATGTAGATACTTTTCCCGTCGACCTCGTAGAGGTGGTGCAGAGGAAGAGCAACTCGTTATTCTTTTATCCCGCATGATGGCTGTGTCTAATATTAATAAATAGTCGCTGGCCGATGGTCTGTCCTTAGAAGTTACAAGGTGAAGAGTTTTCTGTTAAATTTGTTCGTCAACTTATTGATAATTCGATTCTTTCAAAGGAGGAAGTAGCCACAAGGTGAGTTAAAGTCATGCCCATTAAGATTAATGTGTTTGCTTGGAGAGTTTGTTTGGATAAGCTGCCTACTCGGTTGAATCTTTCCCTTAAAGGTATTGATATTTCGACTATTGTTTTCCCTCTTTGTCATGCCTCTGTCGAATCTGGTTCCTATATCTTCTTTTCCTGTCCGAAGGCACATCAATTATGGAGGAACGTATGCATTGATGAGAGCTCGAGGACATTGATTTAGCCTTTTATGATGATTGACATATATGGCTTAATTCCTCTCGGCTTTCTAAGTGGCTGAAAAAGATCTTGGAAGGTGTTTGTTATGTGAAGTGGTGGTTAATTTGGCACTTCAACATTTGTTTTTTGGTGCTACGAATCCCGTAGGGAGCTTCTTTTTGATGACTTGGTTCAAATTTCTTTTAATTTGTGTTCTAATCGTTGTAATTCTAAAATAAATTGGGTTACTTGGATGAAAAATCTTTGTACCCTTTGTTTGTAATTCTTTTCTAGCAACTTGCTAGTTTCTAATAAATCCGTCGTTAAAAAAAGTCATATACAAAGGATATGGTTTAAAACTATGGTTTCGTCGATATGAAATGTTATGTTTTATTATGATTCATAACCCTACGAGGTTCAAATATCAACGTCAACATGAAAGATAATCAGAAAGGTTTTTGGCATTGTCACGACTATATCTTAACATGTATTCATTTTACTAAGCAACTGACTAGTTGGTTTATCTATTTTGTTTCTAGGGCAAATGGTAAAAAAGGTACCCAACTTAAGAATTATTTTCAATCAAGGTATCACATTTTTTTCTTGCATAAAAAAACACCAAACTTATTTTTTTTGGCAAATTTAGGTATTTTTGTTAAATATTTAACGATCATCCGTTGAGTTTTACATTTCAATTCCACCGGCCGCTACTACCACCACCAATCATCGTCACCACCGTCACTGTTGGAATTTTGATAAACTGTTAACCATTAACACTACGAGTACGCAGCGGATATGGATCATGTTTGGTACATATGATTAACACACAATAAATAAACAAAGGGAAAAAGAAACCTAACCTCTTGATGAATCAAATGCTAATGAAACAAAGTGGATACGTTTTCCAGTTTCCACCTCTACGAGTGCTCACACAAACACGTCAATCGAATGCGCCCGGATGCTAGTCCAATTTCACGTGTATCCCAATACAACCTTTGTATGCTAAACCTACTGAAAAACAATCACCAAAACCCACTCTTGGAATTGTACCGAAAATCAGAAAGTAGCCCTAGGGTTTTACCGAATTCGGTTCTACCGAATTAGGGTAAATAGAACCGAAAATCACCAAAACAACCCTAAACCCGTTTATTTCAGTTGTCACACCTGAGAACCTGTAAACCAAAGACCCTAAGCTTGTTGGAAGCCTTATGGGATTAGATCACAAATCGAAC
>BQNB010001348.1:105672-141640 GCA_026074375.1 Tanacetum coccineum | reverse complement strand
AAACAAATTTTCTACGTAAAACAAGTTTATTAATATAAATTAGCAATAACCAAATTTAAACGGGTTGAAACCGAAAAACCAAACCGCAAAAACTGAGAAACCGAAAAAACCGAAGCGCCAAAAACCGAGCGGTTTCGGTTTTATGGTCTTATAAAAACCGAATATTTTGGTTCGGTTTCGGTTTTAGCCAAAAACAGACCCAAACCGAACCGTGCACACCCCTAACACAAATCACAAAACCTACAAGCTTGAAATATAAGAATACAATTCAAGTATAGTTTCATATAGGGAGGTGATTTGTACACATAATAATTTTGCCATCTACCACTAATGTACAATAGCTGATGCACACAGTACAACACACAGATGCATATTTAGTGGTGGATGGCAAAAAGAATGTGTGTACAAATCAACTCCCTTTCATATAACCCCGACCTACATGTTCACTAATGACATTCAAGTCCCTCAATTAGTTTTCACGTCTCAAATCATTGTAAAACCTCCTTATGAACTTCTCAGCAGCGTCGTCCACTTGCCCATCTTCACCACCATTAGTTACCGGAATAGGTGAGTCAGTTATCCTCATTGGTGAGGTGTTTGTCACCATATCGAGAGCCTTAAGAACCGCATAATTGATGACAATACCGTCACAATCATTTACCGCTAGTGGTGGGTTATAAATAGTAAGATGTTGGTGTTTATTTCGGTTTTTCTTGTGGGAGGTAAAGATAGAGATTGGATAAGGAGGGGTGTGGTTGCAGCTGAACTCGTAGGACGATGAGGTGGGCTTTCCGGCGATCTTGCCTCGTTTGATAATCATGCTAAGATCAGCCATGATTTTTGCTTTGGAAATTCCTTTCTTTAGCATGAAGAATATTACACGCATTAGGCTCCATAACTTTTTGGTGATTACTGGTAAATTTTGCTCCATTTTTTTTTCTATCTAAGGTTTCTAAGTATGTGTGTTTGTGTATGAAATAGGAAAGAGGTAAAGAGTGGTTTTTATAGGATAAAAATAAAATATGCAAGTAAAGAAAAATTAAAAAAGAAAGCCACTGTATAAAGCACAGTGTTGACTAAAAGTTGGTCAAGCGTTTTGCATGTTGAAAAATGAAAGCATAGTATAACAAAGAGAGAATTGCAAAAATGGTCCTTGTGGTTTGGCCAAATTGCACGTTTGGTCTGTCGAGTTTTGAAATTGCAAAAAATGTTCGTGTAATGAAGGTTTAGTTCCACTTTTGATCTTGGTCGAACTAAATGACTAAAATACCCTCGTCTTCTTCTTTTTCTATTTCCTCTTTGAATATTTATATTTTTTAATATTTATATCATCCAACACTCACAGATACACACAACCACAAAACTATATCTTGCTACATAACCATCATGTTCCAACTCTTTTCCCAGATTAATACATAAATTAGTCCATAACATAAACCTACACCATAATAATTTTCAGTCAAGGAAGCAATAACAAATGGAGGCGGACTTAATCGACGTACATCCATCGCCTACCATCGTCTCTGACCACCATAGGCCCCGTCCCGAAAATTGTCGATCAATATTTGAGCCGTTTCCATTTGGTAATTTGAATTTTTTATGTTTTGTTAAATTTTTACGTTCAACCGGGAAGTTACCCCGTCCCTATCTAAAAATCATTACCGGAAGTAATCCGTATTGTTATTCATCGTAATTTTTCATCAGTAGACGCGTTTTTACATTTTTAGTTGATGTTTAAAATTTCAAAAATTTACGTGAAGTCGTTATTCATTTTCGTTAATTGCGTGTTCCGGATATGTTTAGTAGCATATGCATGTGCATGAAACCCTTGAAATTAAATCAACTCAATCACTATATCCCTAGAATATTGGAGACCAATTTGGTCCCCCTCTTGGCTCATGCATGCGTCCGAACACCACACACACACACTCATAGGATACCATTTTTGAATTTTGGAATCAAGAGACATGCTTCCCTCAAACTAGCAAATCCTTAGCCCTCATTCGCGAATCGTTTTGGTCCCCTCCCTAGCCTTGTAAAAATTGTTATATATTTTTCTATAGAACTACAAGTCTCATGTTTTAAATCTTTAAACATAAATGGAAGAACATGAAAAATAGTGGTACTTTTATGTCTAAAAGTTTGTTGTGATCATTTTGATATATATATTGTTGTTATTATGACTATATCATTTATTTGAGGTTATCGTATATAGTGATTTTTAAATATTGTTGATGAAGGGATTAAGTTAGATATTGGTTTTTGTTGAAAGCGTGAATCGAAAGTCGATGGGGTTCGGTTTAGAATGGATTTATTATGATATTTGCGGTGTTGTCGAAAATCGAAATGGTTGATCTTTTTGGAGTCCACATGGTTCGAACCCTATGTGACTCGCACTAGGTGTTCTAAAAATTTATTCGTCACATTTGTAAACTTAATAAATGTTGAAATGTGATTTAGTTGGTTGTCGGATGTTTTTGCGGGTCAATAAAGGTGTACTTTTTATAAAACGGATATTTTACGAGTCGAGTCAAATAAAAAGGAAAGTTGTTATTTTAAGAAAGGTCATTTCGAAATTTCATAAATATTAAAAATGTGTCGAAAAATATATTTTATTATCAAACTAATAATAAAATAGAGAAAAACCTTAGGAATCGGGTCTAGGTCAACATTTGTGGTTATTGAGTCAACTTTGGTGAGTCGGGTCACTAAAAGACGAAATACACTAAAAACAAAATACACTAAAAGGCGAAATATTTTTGAAAGTTGTTAAAGTGTCGAGACTTGTTAAAAACTTATAATTTTGGAAAGTATGTTTGAAATAATATGCCTTGTCTACTCATGTTCGAATGGCCAGTCTTTGCGCAAAGAGTTATTTCGTTGTACATCATTCTTAAACGACAATTATATGCTAGGTTATCGCTAGGACTGTGTGATTCGTCTTCACTTGATTGATTTCTTTTGACCCACTGCTCGCTTAAGGCGAGTTCATAGCCCAATTCTTTACTCGTTTTGAATTAATGTTTTATAACTTAGGGTGAGAAACATTGCATGCTTTTAAAACTAGACACAAATACTATACGTGAGATTTCTCTATTTACGTGTTGCCTAAGTAGCGTTTAGACCACTATTGCTCGAATTATCATGAATCGTTAATTACCTTTAACCGACTGGCTGGTTAAGTGAGCGCGAGTGAATAAATAGATCTATTGGGACTAATAATCCTAATATGGGTATGGTAATTCTTACTGATCGGGTACTTGACGGACTGTGCAGGCCAACCGATGTATTTCATGTCGAAACTAGTTAGGTGGTCTTTGGTCGGACACCTGTAAGGGCAAGCATTATATAGCAGTGTAGATGCTACTTTCCACTATTAGCCTCGGTGTCATGAGCTTAGTGCAACGTAAATGCCTCTTTATGTGAAGTTGTATCTCCTATAAATGTCACATACATTTTGAAATCTTGTGGTCCACATTGATAATATTTGAACTAAACCTATGAATTCACCAACTTTATGTTGACGTTTTAAGCATGTTTTTCTTAGGTGCTTAGCTTGGATGTCGTTGCTTGTATTATGTGGAGTCTTTTGCCTAGACTAGTTTTCAAGAATTTATCTATGTTCTTAAATACCGTTGTTGAAACTCATTTAAGCTTCCGCATTTTAACTCTTGAAACAATTGATTTGATCGATGTAAAACTTATTAATATGTTGAATTTATGCAACGGTGTTTATTTTTAAAATGTACCCTTAGAGGTCGTTCTTTATGCTTTATACTTGAGATATTCATGAAAGTCATGCCCCCGAACACTTATTCTGACGGGACCCTATTTGGGGGTGTGACAGATTGGTATCCAGAGTCAAGGTTATAAAGAACCAGGTAGTATAACTATGTCTGGTCTACAACCAGTATGTGATCCTACATGAATATATGTGCTTTACGTAATCTTACGTATACGTAATATGTATATGTACTATGTGATTAAATACTAAGTATAACTAATATTACTATTATTTCATTGCATTCCATTTCGTGGCATTGCATTCGATAGTTTCTCATTATTTTCCTGCATCATGCATGGTTGGGATAAAGAGATTTATATGAACTTTTGCTTGTGCAGGTTGTGGCTATCTCTACTATTTCGATTTCTTTGGATTCTTCTAAAGAGAGTGTGGGACCATCAGCTGGACGAGTTATCTTGTTTGGCACTATCCCTACCACCATTCCTGACACCACACCTACTGTGACCCCACCTACTACTCATATCGATACCACATTGGCACCCACCGAGATACCTACTGTTTCCCCTATTATACCACCATCTCTAGATTACATACCCGCATCACTTGATTTCTCACCCGCATCTGATACGGGGCCTGACCCATCCAAGGATCCGTCATCAGGTTGTATACCACCACTACCAGCTACTTCACCATTCCTATCATCGACTGATGATTCTTCAGACAGTGACACACTTGATACACCACCATCACCCACCCATGGTACACTATTTACTGAGATTACCCCTTCTACCTAGAGTTCACTACAACATCTGGAGCACTTCGTTGTCGAGTCATGATTCTTGCACCCGGATAGCCTATTCCTCATGGTCGACCGTACCGCAACCATCCTAATGGGCCGGTACACATGATGACCACGAGGAAGAGGTTTGGGCCGCTACCTACTCATCGTCTTGCTGTGAGACATTCAGTTGACTACTCTTCTTCAGATCATTTTACCTCTGAAGACACATCGAGAGATTCACTGTCAGATTCATCATGAGAGACTTCATCGGATTCTTCTTTAGATGCCCTATCTGATTCGTCATCTGGTCATTCATCTTTGGATCATTCATCACCAGCACTACCATCGGGTACGAGATCTAGTCATCAGTTATGTTTATTAGTACCGAGTATCCCTCATTCACCTACTGCTATTTCCGAGAGACCATCTCATTCATCATCTGCGGGGCCATCTTACAAGAGGAGTCGGTCCCTTACCACATCTGTACTAGTACCTTCACCTATACCTGGAAAATTGTCTTATGTACGTGCTAATTTATTACCACCTCACAAGAGGATTAGGAGTCCTGAGTCAGTGATGGATTTAGAGGATTGTTCGGATGAGAGTTCTGAGTTGTCTGTACCTAGAAAGACTGGTTTGAGAGTTGACATTGATGTCGGGGGTAGTGACGAGCCTCACTCAGAGCATGATATTGATCCCGAGGTTCAGGCAGAGATCGATGAGTGTATTGCATATGCAGATGCTCTTAGAGCTGAGGAGATTGATGCTAGGGTTGTGGTTGAGACTGTTGCTCGAGTGGAGGTCGAGACGAGTGCGAGGGGCATGGTTGAGGTTAGAGTTGATAGAGTTACTCATCTAGTGGTATCTGATGATATCCCTAAGCCTACTCAGGAGGGAGCTGTAGAGGTTACTTATGAGACGTTGGGAGACCTGGTACAGAGATTTCATGATCACACTGTGGAGATCCCAGTTCACAGAGTGCAGGTTATTGAGGGCATTCAGAGGGATCAGGACACAGGATTGTAGCGACGAGTTAGCAGGGTGCTGTTATGTCGGAGAGGATCAGAGAGCTGGAGCGGGATACTACGAGGCTTAGAGACATGATGGATGTTGCGAGTCAGAAAGTTACCCGATTTCAGCATAGGGAGTTGCGTGATCAGAGAGAGATGAGGCAGATTCGATGTTTCTGATTTTATGATCTTATGAGGATTGCCAGGCTTGAGGAATGTGCTAGGAAGCACTTAGGCTACCGTTCTTAGACTGTTCCATGATTGTTCAAGTATTGATCCGTAGTGTCTAGTAGTAGCGAAGTATTAGGGATTTGTAATGCCTATCTTTAGGGAACCATGACGTAACCGTTAACATTTGATTATATGAAATCTAATATCTATTATTCTATGTTATGATGTTCTTAATCAAATGCTATTTTCGTTTACTCGTTGCATATTGCATTATTACTAAATCGTAGCATTTTCATAAATTTATTTTATTGTGTGTTTCCATGTGATGAAACCAGTTATTTTTATTGAACCCCGTTAATAATCTCGTATTACCTATAATCTCATCGTGTGGTGTATTGATATGTTGTAGGACAATGCCTAACACACGATCTGGAGCCACGATGACACGTGAAGTGGTTAACGAACTAATTGATCGCCGAGTGGCAAAAGCGTTGGAAGCACATGACGCTGCCAGAAACCTTAAACCCCTGGTGGAAGGTGGGGGTGAACCGGAAGACGAAAATGGTGATGGCTATGAAGGTAGAAATGGAGGAGGAAACATAAATGGAGGAATGAATAGAAATGGAAATGAAGGAAACGAAAATGAAGGAGTGAATGGAAATGAAAATGATGGAGGAAGCGATAATAGAAATGGTAATGGGAACGGAGGAGAAAATGGTTATAACTTCGGAGGTTTCATGCCTGTTACTCGAGAGTGCACATATCAAGACTTCCTGAAGTGCCAGCCCCTTAACTTTTATGGGACGAAAGGAGTTGTTGGGTTGACTCGTTGGTTCGACAATATTGAGACGGTGTTCCACATTAGCAACTGTCCATAAAAGTACCAGGTGAAGTATGCTACATGCACACTACTGAACAGTGCTTTGACATGGTGGAACTCTTATAAGAGAACAGTTGGGGTGGATGCTGCATATGCCATGAAGTGGACGGAACTTATGAAGTTGATGACAGATGTGTACTATCCGAGAAACGAAATTCAAAAGATGGATACAGAGTTATAGAACTTGACTGTGAAGGGAAATGACTTAACTCTTTATACCAGGAGATTTCAAGAATTGGTTCTGTTATGTACTAGAATGGTCTCGGATGAGGAGGACAAAGTTGAGAGATACATTGCTGAGCCTACCAGACTTCAAGATGCAATCCGTATTGCTAACAATCTAATGGATCAAAAGCTAAAGGGATATGCTAGAAGTGCTAAAAACAAGAGAAGGTTTAACAACAACCCGAGGGACAACCGTGGGCAGCAAACAGCTTTCACGGCAATCTAACTGATGTTATCATGGCAATATCTCAAGGGAGACCTGGTACAGAGATTTCATGATCACACTGTGGAGATCCCAGTTCACAGAGTGCAGGTTATTGAGGGCATTCAGAGGGATCAGGACACAGGATTGTAGCGACGAGTTAGCAGGGTGCTGTTATGTCGGAGAGGATCAGAGAGCTGGAGCGGGATACTACGAGGCTTAGAGACATGATGGATGTTGCGAGTCAGAGAGTTACCCGATTTCAGCATAGGGAGTTGCGTGATCAGAGAGAGATGAGGCAGATTCGACGTTTCTGATTTTATGATCGTATGAGGATTGCCAGGCTTGAGGAATGTGCTAGGAAGCACTTAGGCTACCGTTCTTAGACTGTTCCATGATTGTTCAAGTATTGATCCGTAGTGTCTAGTAGTAGCGAAGTATTAGGGATTTGTAATGCCTATCTTTAGGGAACCATGACGTAACCGTTAACATTTGATTATATGAAATCTAATATCTATTATTCTATGTTATGATGTTCTTAATCAAATGCTATTTTCGTTTACTCATTGCATATTGCATTATTACTAAATCGTAGCATTTTCATAAATTTATTTTATTGTGTGTTTCCATGTGATGAAACCAGTTATTTTTATTGAACCCCGTTAATAATCTCGTATTACCTATAATCTCATCGTGTGGTGTATTGATATGTTGTAGGACAATGCCTAACACACGATCTGGAGCCACGATGACACGTGAAGTGGTTAACGAACTAATTGATCGCCGAGTGGCAAAAGCGTTGGAAGCACATGACGCTGCCAGAAACCTTAAACCCCTGGTGGAAGGTGGGGGTGAACCGGAAGACGAAAATGGTGATGGATATGAAGGTAGAAATGGAGGAGGAAACAGAAATGGAGGAATGAATAGAAATGGAAATGAAGGAAACGAAAATGAAGGAGTGAATGGAAATAAAAATGATGGAGGAAGCGATAATAGAAATGGTAATGGGAACAGAGGCGAAAATGGTTATAACTTCGGAGGTTTCATGCCTGTTACTCGAGAGTGCACATATCAAGACTTCCTGAAGTGCCAGCCCCTTAACTTTTATAGGACGAAAGGAGTTGTTGGGTTGACTCGTTGGTTCGACAATATAGAGACGGTGTTCCACATTAGCAACTGTCCATAAAAGTACCAGGTGAAGTATGCTACATGCACACTACTGAACAGTGCTTTGACATGGTGGAACTCTTATAAGAGAACAGTTGGGGTGGATGCTGCATATGCCATGAAGTGGATGGAACTTATGAAGTTGATGACAGATGTGTACTATCCGAGAAACGAAATTCAAAAGATGGATACGGAGTTATGGAACTTGACTGTGAAGGGAAATGACTTGACTCTTTATACCAGGAGATTTCAAGAATTGGTTCTGTTATGTACTAGAATGGTCCCGGATGAGGAGGACAAAGTTGAGAGATACATTGCTGAGCCTACCAGACTTCAAGATGCAATCCGTATTGCTAACAATCTAATGGATCAAAAGCTAAAGGGATATGCTAGAAGTGCTAAAAACAAGAGAAGGTTTAACAACAACCCGAGGGACAACCGTGGGCAGCAAACAGCTTTCACGCGAAAAAATGTTGGAGGTCAGAATGTGGCAAGAGCCTACACGGGAGAAAACAATGAGAAAAAGGGTATGTTGGATCTCTCCCATACTGCAACAAGTGCAAGTTACACCATGCAGGGTCGTGTACCGTGAAATGTGGAAACTGTAAGAGGGTCGGTCACATGGCTAGAGATTGTACGGCCACTGTTGCTCCAGACACTTAGAGGGCCCCAGTTGAGAATCAGGCAGGTATTGTTTGTTATGAGTGTGGAAGGCCGGGACATTATAGAAAAGATTGTCCTAAGTTGAGGAATCAGAACAGTGGAAACAAGACTGGGAACAATGAAGCTATAGCAAGGGCTTATGCCATCGGTGGAGGAGGAGCAAACCTCGATTCCAACGTCGTCACGTGTACGTTCCTTCTCAATAACTGTTATGCTTCTATGTTATTTGATTCGGGTGCCGATAGAAGCTTTATGTCGTCTACCTTTAATGCCTTGCTTGATGTTGCACCATCCACTTTAGACACTAGTTATACTGTAGTTTTTGCCGATGGAAGAATTTCAAAAACTAATGTTGTCCTTAGAGGCTATACGTTATGATTATTAGGTCATCCGTTCGACATTGATCAAATGCCCGTAGAACTTGGTAGTTTCGACGTCATCATCGGTATGGATTGGTTGGCAAAATACCACGCGTTGATCATTTGTGACGAGAAGGTCGTCCGTATACCTTATGGAGATGAAGTGTTGATAATTCGAGGTGACAATTGTAACGGCAGAAGTAAATCGAAGTTGAATATCATATCGTGTACGAGAACCTAGAAGTGTATACAGAAGGGATGTCAACTTTATCTAGCGCAAGTTACATCCAAGAAGACTGAGGACCAGTCAAAGGAGAAGCGGCTTAAGGACGTGCCGATCGTACTGGAATATCTGGAAGTCTTTCCAGAAGACTTGCCTGGGCTACCGCCTGCTCGACAAGTTGAATTTCAAATCGACTTAGTCCCTGGTGCTGCACCTGTAGCTTGGCCCCCTACCGATTAGCACCAGCCGAAATGCAAGAGTTATCCACTTCAGTACAAGAACTTTATGACAGAGGATTTATAAGACCTAGTTCCTCTCCCTGGGGAGCTCCGATTTTGTTTGTCAAAAAGAAAGATGGATCTTTTCGGATGTGTATCAACTACCATGAACTAAACAAACTTACTGTGAAGAACCGATACCTGCTACCGAGAATCGATGACTTGTTTGATCAACTCCAAGTCAATAGTCGAACCAAAGATCCGACCTGGAGATCTGGTTATCACCAACTCAGAGTTCGTGAGGAAGACATTCCAAAGACTGCATTTAGGACTCGCTATGGTCACTACAGTTCTAAGTAATGTTGTTTGGGTTGACTAATACACCGGCAGTATTCATGTATTTGATGAATCGGGTGTGCAAACCGTACCTAGATAGATTCGTGATTGTATTCATCGATGATATTTTGATTTACTCCAAGAGCAGAAAGGAGCATGGGGCACCTTAAGTTAATTTTGAGGTTACTTAAGGAGGAGGAATTGTACGCCAAGTTTTCAAAGTACGATTTTTTGGCTTTGATAGGTACAATTTCTTGGTCACGTGATTGATAGTGAAGGCATTCACGTTGATCCCGCTAAGATTGAGTCAATCAAGGATTGGGCGTCACCCAAGACACCAACTGAGATTCATTAATTTCTAGGATTGGCCGGTTACTACCGACGATTCATCGAAGGTTTCATAAAGATCGCTAGGCCTATGCCGAAATTAACTTAGAAAAGCGTGAAGTTTGATTGGGGAGAAAAGGCAGAAGCTGCGTTTCAGCTGTTAAAACAAAAATTATGTAGTGCGCCAATTTTGGTCTTACCCGAGGGAAGTGAGAACTTTGTGGTATACTGCGATGCTTCGCATAAATGGTTGGACGCGGTTTTGATGCAAAAGGAGAAAGTCATAGCTTACGCATCCCGCCAACTCAAGGTCCACGAGAAGAACTATACCATACACGACCTAGAACTTAGTGCAGTAGTGTTTGCCCTGAAGATGTAGAGACACTATCTGCACGGCACGAAGTGTGTCATGTTCACTGATCATAAGATTTTGCAACATATTCTTGATCAGAAGGAGTTGAACATGAGACAACGACAGTGGTTAGAATTGTTGAGTGATTACGACTATGAGATCCGATACCACCTAAGAAAGGCGAACGTGGTGGCTGATGCATTGAGCCGAAAGGAGAGAATTAAGCCACTGCGAGTTCGGGCCTTAGTTATGACTATTGGTTTGAATCTTCCTAAACAGATTCTGAGTGCTCAATCGAAAGCCAGAAAAGAAGAGAACTTCATAACCGAAGACCTGCATGGTATGATTAATAAGCTTGAACCTCGTGCTAACGGAATGTTATGTTTGAACAACCAAAGTTGGATTTCATGTTTTGGTGACTTGAGAGCTTTGATTATGCACGAGTCTCATAAGTCAAAGTATTCCATCAATTTTGTATCGGATAAGATATACCAAGACCTGAAGAAGTTGTATTGGTGGCCCAACATGAAAGCAAAAATTGCCACCTATGCCAGCAAGTGTTTAACGTGTGCCAAGGTTAAGATGGAATATCAAAAGCCATCTGGTTTGTTGGTTCAACCATAAATTCTGCAATGGAAATGGGAGAATATAATAATGGACTTCGTGACTAAATTACCGAGGATGACAACTGGTCAAGACACGATTTGGGTAATCATCGATCGCCTGACCAAGTCTGCTCATTTCTTACCTATAAGAGAAGATAACTCATTAGAGAAGTTGATGAGAAAGTACTTAAAGGAAGTAGTCTCAAGGCATGGATTGCCAGTTTCGATCATCTCCAACCGTGATAGGAAATTTACTTCACATTTTTGGCGGTCTTTTCATAAAGCGTTAGGTACTCGATTGGATATGAGTACAGCTTACCACTCGCAAACTGATGGTCAGAGTGAGAGGACCATTCAAACATTGGAAGACATGTTACGTGCTTGTGTACTCGACTTTGGAAAAGGTTGGGATAGACATTTACCGTAGGTAGAATTCTCGTATAACAACAATTACCATACCAGTATTAAGGCTGCACCATTTGAGGCGTTGTATGGGCACAAGTGTCGATCACCTATTTGCTGGCTGAAGTTGGGGATAGTCATCTTACTAGCTCATAGATCATCCACGAGACAACTGAGAAGATTTCTCAAATCAAGAGCCGTATCCAAGCTGCCCGTGATCGTTAAAAGAGATATGCAGACGTAAGACAGAAACCCTTTGAGTTTCAAGTGGGAGATAAGGTCATGTTGAAAGTATCGCCATAAAAGGGGTGATACGTTTTGGCAAACGGGGAAAGCTTAAACCTCGTTATATTGGAACTTTTAAGATTATAGCTAAGGTTGGAACAATTGCCTATCGACTTGAACTCCCGGAGCAGTTAAGCAGAGTTCACATTACTTTTTACGTCTCTAACTTAAAGAAATACCTATCCGATGAAACTCTTGCTATACCGCTGGATGAAATCCAAATCGACGACAAACTCCACTTCATTAAAGAACCTGTGAAGATCATGGACTGTGAAGTCAAGCGTCTGAAGCAGAGCCGTATTCCGAGTGTCAAGGTACGTTGGAACTCTAAGAGAGGTCCTGAGTTTACGTGGGAACGTAAAGACCAAATTCAGAACAAGTACCCACACATTTTTGCTAATTCTGAACCTTCGTCGAATGCTACGTCTTAAGCTTTGAGAACAAAGCTCTTCTAACGGGGAAGGATGTGACACCTCGAAAATTCCGATCAGTATTTGAGCCGTTTCCGTTTGGTAATTTGAATTTTTTTGTTTCGTTTAATTTTTACGTTCAATCGGGAAGTTACCCCGTTGCTATCTAAAAATCATTATCGGAAGTAATTCGTATTGTTATTCATCGTAGTCTTTCATCAATAGACGCGGTTTTAGGTTTTTAATTGATGTTTAAAATTTCAAAAATTTACGTGAAGTAGTTATTCATTTTCGTTAATTGCGTGTTTTGGATATGTTTAGTAGCTTATGCATGTAAAAAACAAAATTTTTAAGTCAAAAACAATATCACTTGCATGCAAGACATAGAAAGTGACATCCTTGTTTTGTTCTTCACTACAAGCCAACTCTCCTTACACATCACATGTAAAGCTTAGACCACTTGACCACTAGTGAATTTAAATTAACCTTGGAGCCAAAGAAATGGTTTTGTTCTCCCCCTCTTGCCCTAGTTTCGGCCGAACCACATGGACCATAGGTTCATGGTTTTTCATTTTTATGCGTCCGAACACCACACACACACTCTTATAGGATACCATTTTTGAATTTTGGAATCAAGAGACATGCTTCCCTCAAACTAGCAAAGGACTAGTCCTTCCTTAGCTCATTCGCGAATCATTTTGGTCCCCTCCCTAGACTTGTACTCGGTCGAACAAACCCACACACCAAGACTAGGTGCATTCCATTCTTAGACCATTTATTAACACGTAACCAACTCATTATTCAATCATCACTCTCTCACTAAAACACACATACATTCTTCTTGTTTCTCACACTAGAAAAACATTCCATTTTCCCTTTGTTTCTTCTTGTTTCCGCGACCTACACACAACACCAACACAAATTCTTACTTTTCAAACTTTGATCAAATCTATTTGAAGATAAAGTATTCGGGTTGATTTTCGGGTAGTGTATAAATAACGTTTGGGTTGTTCATCCTCTAGTCATCTTTTCTTGTAAGTCATCTCTTGTTTTTCATAAATGAGTTGTACTTTTACCTACTTATAATCATTCCGAACAAGGTGTATAAAATGAATCATTGTAAAAATCGTTATATATCTTTTTGTAGAACTACAAGTCTCAAGTTTTAAATCTTTAAACATAGATGAAAGAACATGAAAAATAGTTATACTTTTGTGTCTAAAAGTTTGTTGTGATCATTTTGATATATATTGTTGTTATTACGGCTATATCATTTATTTGAGGTTATCGTATATAGTGATTTTTAAATGTTGTTGACGAAAGGGATTAAGTTAGATATTGGTTTTTGTTGAAATCGTGAATCGAAAGTCGATGGGGTTAGGTTTAGAACGGATTTATTATGATATTTAGGGTGTTGTCAAAAATCGAACAGGTTGATCTTTTTGGAGTCCACATGGTTCGAACCCTATGCGACTCGCACTAGGTGTTCTAAAAATTTATTCGTCACATTTGTAAACTTAATAAGTGTTGAAACGTGATTTAGTTAGTTGTCGGATGTTTTTGCGGGTCAATAAAGGTTTAGTTTTTATAGAACGGATATTTTACGAGTTGAGTCAAATAAAAAGGAAAGATGTTATTTTAAGAAAGGTCATGTCGAAATTTATAAATATTGAAAATGTGTCGAAAATATATTTTATTAGCAAACTAATAATAAAATAGAGAAAAACGTTAGGAATCGGGTCTAGGTCAACATTGCGGTTATTGAGTCAACTTTGGTGTGTCGGGTCACTAAAAGACAAAATACACTAAAAGATGAAAAAAATTTGAAAGTTGTTACAGTGTCGAGACTTGTTAAAAACTTATAATTTCGGAAAGTATGTTTGAAATAATACGCCTTGTCTACTCAGGTTCGGATAGCCAGTCTTTGCGCAAAGAGTTATTTCGTTGTACATCATTCTTAAACGACAATTATATGCTAGGTTGTCACTAGAACCGTGTGATTCGTGATCACTTGATTGATTTATTTTGCCCACTGCTCGCTTAAGGTGAGTTCATAGCCCCATTCTTTACTCGTTTTGAATAAATGTTTTATAACTTGGGGTGAGAAATATTGATTGCTTTTAAAACCGGACACACGTACTATACATGAGATTTTCTTGTTTACGTGTTGCCTAAGTAGCGTTTAGACAACTAGTGCCCGAATTATCATGAACCGTTAATTACATTTAACCAACCGGCTGATTAAGTGAGCACGAGTGAATAAATAGATCTATTGGGACTAATAATCCCCATCCTGGTTTGGTAATTCTTACTGGTCGGGTACTTGACGGACTGTGCAGGCCAACAGATGTATTTCATGTCGAAACTAGTTAGGTGGTCTTTGTTCGGACACCTATAAGGGCAATCATTATATAGCAGTGTACATGCTACTTTTCACTATTAGCCTCAGTGTCATGAGCTTAGTGCAACGTAAATGCCTCTTTATGTGAAGTTGTATCTCTTATAACTGTCACATACGTTTTGAAATCTTGTGGTCCACACCGATAATATTTAAACTAAATCTATTAATTCACAAACTTTATGTTGACGTTTTAAGCATGTTTTTCTCAGGTGTTTAGCTTGGATGTCGTTGCTTGTATTATGTGGAGTCTTTTGCCCGGACTGGTTTTTAAAAATTTATCTATGTTCTTAAATATCGTTGTTGAAACTCATTTAAGCTTTCGCATTTTAACTCTTAAAACAATTGATTTGGTCGATGTAAAACTTATTAATATGTTGAATTTATGCAATGGTGTTTATTTTTAAAATGTACCCTTAGAGGTCGTTTTTTATGCTTTGTACTTGAGATATTCATGCAAGTCACGCCTCTGGATGCTTATTCTGACGAGACCCTATCTGGGGGTGTGATACACTATTGGCAGAATTGTTGTCACCACACCACCATATACATTTCTTATTTTTTTTCTTTGTTATTGTTGTGGGTTTTCATTAAATTAATTTTATTTATTTATTTATGGAATAACATATATGGGTTTTAAGGATTTAGAATTACACATGGCGGGGGTCAGCGAGCGATGCATTGGATGTGATGCAAGGGGTTTGATTCGTTGGAATCTGAGTTGGGGTGAAAGGGGTGGTTGGAATCAGAGACGTGGTGGGGAGGAATCCGGTGATGATGAATCGAAGTTACGGTGGTCAACCGTCGTCGATGTAGATGAATCAGGGTTACGGCAAAAATTATTAAGGCAGGTGACGCTGTGGTGGCGCTTCACCGTATTGGTGTTGCTTTCTGTCATCAATATCTGTGTAGTCAAGTAAGATGATAAACTCTTAAGTGTTGGCCCGATGTTTTCACTTTTGTTTGAAAGTGAGTCTAGTTTTGTGTTTGCTTCCTAAAACATGTTGTAAATTAATGATCTAGATCATATGTGACCATGGACTAGCTTTAAAGAAGAAGTTAATGATAAACTTATGTATTGATGAAAATGAATATGCAAATCCTGTTTCATAGTTAGAATTGTTCACTAGATTAAGACTTCAATTGTAAAAGGGTGATTGGATATATGTTTTTGGAAGTTGGGTTTGATTTTAGGATTGGGATCCTCTCATGTTCAAATTGAACATGAGACGGTAATGTTGAAGTTATGTGAGTGAACAAAAATAATATTTTATGTATTGTGATGCCTCATATTTATTAAATAATAAATATTACACTCACATAACATAAACATTACCCTCTCATGTTCAATTTGAACATGAGAGGATCTCAATCCTTGATTTTAAGTTATTGGTGGTTTATGGTATTAAATTGGGTGTTTTGATTTAATAGTGTTTTTAAAAATAAGATAATGATAGATGTGGTGATGAGGATGAAGATGAAGTTATGGTAGATGTGATGATTATGATGAAGATGGACTTAAAAAAATTATTAAAGTTGAAGACAAGGTTATTTCAGTTATTTTAGTTCGACCAAGAATCAAAAGTGGAATCAAACCTTCGCCACATAGACGTTTTTTGCAATTTCGAAGCTCGGCAAACCAAAAGTGCAATTTGGCCAAATCACGAGGACCATTTTTGCAATTCTCTCTATAACAAATATGCAATTCTGTTCGCATGTGTTTGATTACTTTCCTAAAGAAATGTTGAATTAATATTTAAATATATCACGTGTTAATAGTTTATGCCCTTATATATGTCAGGCTTGATCTTCTACGTTTAAAAACTATCAACCTTGTGGATTAGTCAAACAATGTGTCGGGAACTATGATTACCAAAAAAAAAATATCAACCAACGCAGACTAAACGCATTTCTCACGTTAAAATGTTCTCATTTGATCCTAAACTACATATTTACGTTAACTTTACACCTTGATACTGCGAGAGAACCAGTCGACCATCTTGTACTCGACTTTGTTTTGTTTGACCCTTGGCAAAATTTTTACATAAGGTTATGCATGGAGTGATTAAAGCTGAATCATAGCAATATCATATTGTTTAAGACCTATGGTTAACAAAATAAATTATACATGAGTTAGCCATTTGCTAATAATCGAACTTGCAATTAATTATTTCTCAAGCATGCATTAGTGATAGATTCCCGATTTGGAAATTAGTTCTTCAACTTCGACTGTTACATGTATGAGCAGCCATCGGCACAACAAAAGCAACCTACTTTATTGTGATACCAAACTAAACATTCTTATATACCCTTAACCTTTGTATATCAATATATGATCATATGCTTAAAGACGAAGTAATCAAATACTAATTGATGTTTGAAAATCTAACTGATGTTATCATGGCAATATCTCAAGGCGTGACCTTTTCTCCTACAGAAAGATTTTTTCTTACTTAATTATCTATGTTAACCATTTTAATCAATCTATAAGGCGGGAATCACTCTTTTGGGCCTATGACTAATCCAAGAATGTCTTTTCTTGAGTTCTTCAAATCGAAGGAAACCCGATTTCTATATCTCCACAGGATCCATGTCGTAGCTTGGTTACGTGGTTATAGTTAAAACATTAATGTGTTTACTTAGCACTAGATGTTTGTGACCCATGGACCCTTTGAAGGATGAATGTTCATGGAAAAATCACATTGTAGTAGACTGCATGCACACACTCCTGTTTTCTACTCAACTTCAATAATTAACGAGAAAGCAATTATAATGTTCAAAAGTTAATAATTTTGCTTTGTTGATCCTAATGGGATTTGTTTTGAGGTCTTGAATAAAGAGTTTGGTAAAGTAAAGATTTTGGCAATAAAAATGCATGTTGAATGGTCGAGTACGAAAGGTTCGTCAAACTGGTACTATTTCGGCTTCTTTTATCAAAAGCTGGCCTTCGGTTTTGCTTTTTAATGTTTTCACGTAAAATATTCATTCATGAATCATGCGATAGATAATTAATATTGGTGTAGATGTTGTACATTATATTATGGTATAAAATGCTGGCTACAAGATAATATGTGTTTTCACTAAATTTAACTGCCGCTGAGTAAAAGAGTCACTAATTGTTATAATTCAACAGTCACAAACTATGTGTAGATTTGTGTAGCTACGTATATTGAAACATAAAGAGTGTGAAAATAGTTTTAGAGCTCTTTTTGGAACCTTAAGACTAACAATATTGTTAACAACCACTATCCGTAATCTCCCCTAACACTATCAGTAAAAATACGTTTATCACAAAAATAACACGCATTTGTGTCGCTAACTATGTTTAAAACGAGTGTCACTAAATACATTTTTCGCTAGCAAATATTTGTTGGTAATTTTAGTGTTATTAACTATCATTTTATGTAATTGTGTTTTACTTGAGACCAATGGCCTTATGCAAGTTTAGCTTAAGACTAGTAAGGAGGTGCGGAGTGCACACTCGTCATAGTTAGCTTGATATAGCCACGATAAAGACGCATGGTCAAAGGGCAGTATACAAAGAATAATATTCTTTAGATCTGCTATAACCGAAAATAACCACTTTTTGGTGGTTACTTAGTAGCTTTTAATAACCATTGTGATGGTTGAGAAAATAAGCGAAAGTAACCACTTTTCGGTGGTTACAAATACGCACTTTTCGGTGGTTATTTATAACCAGATTATGGTCTCATATTCAAGATAGAACAACATAAAACACTCTAACGTTTTCTGATCGATTTCTCGTGCTTTAGAATTCGATTGCCAATCTGTCTTATCCGACTAAGGATTTTGTGAACCCGAGGCATATAGGGTCGAAATACTTTAATATGAAAGTGATTACACGATTCACATTGATATCCAGATTATAAACCATTCACACACACATATTTTTCCTACAAAGATTAAAGTATTTCCTGGTTTTAATCATGGGAGACATTGTTAAGGATATGACTGCGAAGTTTGAGAAGTTAGATAAGTTTGAGGGGAATGATTTCAGGCGCTGGCAGAAGAAAATCCACTTTCTTCTCACCACATTGAAAGTTGTATACGTGTTGAGTAGCCCCATGCTTGAGTTTGTGGAGGATGAGATGCTAGAGCAGACAAGGAAATGATGCAAGTGGGAGAATGACGATTACATCTGTCGCGGACACATCTTGAACGGTATGTCTGATGCTTTATTTGATGTATACCAAAACGTGAACTTGAATCAATATATATAGCAGAATATGTTTCTAGTAAGAAGTTTCTTGTTAGTAATTTTAATAATTACAATATGGTTGATTCAAGGTTTGTGATGGAACAATATCATGAACTCCTTCGAATTCTGGGACAGTTTACACAACACGGTTTAAATATGGATGAATCCATTTCTGTGTCTAGTATCATAGACAAACTTCCACCCTTATGGAAGGATTTTAAACACGGTTTAAAACACATCAAGGATGAGTTGTCACTGGTACAACTTGGAAGTCACTTTCGCATAGAGGAAACTCTAAGGGCGGAAGAAAGTGGCAAAGGAAAGGGCAAAGAAATTATTGGTTCTTCTTCGGTTAATATGATAGAAGATGGTAAGAACAAGAATAACAACAAGAACAACAAGGCAAAGAAAAGGAAGAATGATGGTAACAACGAAGGATCCAACAAAAAAAGAGTCTAAATTGACTTGTTGGAAGTGTGGCAAAACTGGTCACTTCAAAAAAGATTGTCATTTTAAAAAGAACAATGGTGGAAACACTTCTAGTGTTGGGCAAGGATCTAGGAATCCAGAATTCAATCTTAAGGTTGATATTTTGACTTTTTTTTTTTGATGTAAATCCTTTTATTCATTTATTGTGCCACATATTCTTATTGAAATATATTATGTACAGGTTGATGCATTTGCTTGGTGGATTGACTTGGGTGCAACTTGTCATGCATGTAAGGATCGTTACTGGTTTGATACTTTTTATCCGGTGCAAGATGGATCCATACTTCATATGGGTGACGAGTCAACCAAACCAATACTTGGTCGTGGAAATGTTGTTTAGAATTCAGTTGTGGGAAAACTATTACTTTAGTTAATGTTATGTATGTACCGGGGCTTAGGAAGAACCTTATGTTCGCCCCCGTGTTAAATAAGTATGGTTATAAATAAGTGTATGAATATGATAAGTATATCTTATCAAGACATGGTGTATTTGTTGGTTTCGGTTACTATAATAATAAGTGTTTTGGTTTCTATAATAATTGGCAGGTTTATGTTAATTTCTCAATAAAGTTCCTTTATTATCTTTGTAGTAGTTTGCTTGATTAGTTATAATGATGTTGTTTCTTCTTTGTGGATGATCGTTGTACGGACAAGTTCACTTTATAAGTATGCGTGTTATGTCTAAGGATAATTTAATTATAGAATTTGATATTACCTTAGAAAAATGTAACACGTGCATGTTAACTAAAATCACTAGACAACCTTTCAAAGATATAAAACGAGATTCTAATGTTTTATAATTGATACATAGTGATCTATGTGATTTTCATGCCACTCATTCCTTAGGGAATAAAAAGTATGTAGTCACCTTTATAGATGATGCATTTGTTATGTTTATCTATGCCATGCTAAGGATGAAGCCTTAGATAAATTTAAAATCTATAAAACTAAGGTCGAGTTGCAACAAAATAATTTAATTAAAATTTTACGCACGGATAGAGGTGGTGAATATTATGATCCTGTTTATTTCCAATCCGTAAGAATCATACATGAGACTACGGCTCCTTATACACCACAACAAAATGGTGTGTTCGAAAGGAAAAATATAGCTCTTAAAGAAATGGTTAATTCCATGTTATCTTACTCGGGTTTGAGTGAAGGATTTTGGGGTGAATCCATGTTAACGGCTTGTTATTTATTGTTAAATAGAGTTCCTAATAAAAGGAACAAAGTCACCCCATATGAACTTGGGTGAAAAATGTGACAACTGTGCTTTGAGCAGGTTAATCAACCGTTAGTATTGACTTGAGTTTCATTATGTGTTTTAGTAAAATATGTGTTTATTGTGATTTATGTGAGATCGGTTTTCAATCTCATGAGCGTGTTCGTCTCCTTTGTAGATTTAGTTTGAGATTGTGTTTTGCCTACTTTTGTGGGTATGACATCATGGAGCATGTTGGTATCATTGTTGTTTCGAGTTTTGGATTTCGTTTTCGCCTATTTCGTGTGGGTATGATTTTTGCGTAGATACGGTACCAAGAGTCTAGGATTGGGGATATCGTTCCTCTCCATGACTATGTGATGAGTTTTGTGGTTTGGATCGGGGGACACGTTATGTCCCAATGGTGATTGTTAGTTGAATGCATGTTAGCTGTATATAGTCAGCTTAATTGTATGCATGTTTTGTTTTTTTATAATCATAGTAATTGATTTAAATCTTTTGTATTGGTGTTGTAAAACCTATGACTCTCACAAACCATTGTGTTGACGTTTTTAGCTTCATTTTCAGGTGTGCATTATGAAGTTACTGAAGTTATAAAAGTGTGCTGAGGGACCATTAGACTGCTTTTGTACGATGTCATTATACCAAGATGTCGTTCCTTTATTTTCGGTATTGTCATGACACGTCGTGTCTTTTATTTCTAGTTATGCATGTAGTAATTCTCTATTGTTGATACCATTATGTTGTGATGATATCCATGATGTAACGCCTCGTGTTTCCGCCTTGGCTGGGTGTGACAGATTTGGTATCAGAGCTTTGGTTATAAAGATATTAGGTGGTCGAGCCTAGGGTCTTTAACCTAAGAGTACCCTTATTTGTTGCATTTTGGGTCTTAAGTGTTTATGTATATATCCTTACTATACTTTCTCCGCATATTCAGAATGCTTTAATTTTTTTTTAATTTGCTTTCTGACTAATTATTATATATATATACTTCTTTATTATTGGGATCTAATAGTATATATCCTTCCTTATTATTTTAGTCATGTCTCTCTCTAATCGTAATAGAGTCTATGTGTTTAGCTATCTAGGCGTTTTTGTATTCTTGCTTTCTTTGAGTTTTATTTTGACCTACGGGCTACTCGATAGCTTATGATTCAAAAGAGGAGCCAATTAAGGAAGAGCCTCTCGAGGAACCGAATGAGGAAGCTTAGTTAGAAGAGTCGAAGAAGGAGGCCGACTCAGATCTCTTGTCGGAATCTCGTAGTAGGCATGGACCCGCGGAGTCGGGTGACTCTTGTAAAGGCAAAGTCAAACCCAAGCGAGGCCCAGCATAAGTTTATTCCGTCTTTTACCTCGTCACAATGCTATTAATTATTTCTTTTGGATATTTTGTATTTTGGAGGCGCTGCGAGACTTTCGTTCATGTATGTTGTTTCGATTTTATCTTTATATAAGTAAGTATTTCTTTGATGGAGCATCCTTTCTGTGTTATATTGGAGTGGTTTAAGATGTGCAATGTGGTATATGTGCTTATATGTGCGTTATCCTTGAGAGGTGTAGTATTGGAAGTAAGTATACGTGTGAAATGATGCAATTATAATTATGGTGGCAACCTTTAATTATAAAAGGATTCACACACGTGGGACTTGGACCATGATTTGCATTGAATTAGTGTTTGTTTGTAAGCTGGCAGTATTATATGTTATGATATGAGTGTCATGATCAAGGTTGGTCTATTATTATGGAATCCCTCGTTTACCTCATGCGCGAGTATGTTTAGGTCAGTTGCATAGATAGTAAGTTTCCCTCTATTTACGTTTGCGGATTACCGGATATATGTATTATTACTATTGCGAATTATTGACTTCAGTTTGTCTGCTTAATTATTTGCTCGGATTCTTATATCCTTCATTTTAGGCATTCCTGGTTTCGTACCTTGTCGGTATGGATGATCTACTTTTATATCCGGCGTTCTGATGAATATTGGTTGTTGGATCTGCTTCTTTGATGTGTTTGGTCACGTTTATGGTTCTTTCGTGGTACTTAATTACTCAGTATGTTGTATCAAATATTCTTTTTAGCACTATTGTTCCTAACATATTAGTGCGGATCTATTACCTCCGTTTTTAATATATATTTGGTTTTTTGTAACTGTTGTCATGTTAGTACGTCCGCCTTTCGATGGTTGTTCCTTCGTTGTGAGTTATCGGATGGAGTCATTACGTTCTTCTTTTGGTTCATAATGTCTTCGTATGAATTTCTCTTGTGCATGTTCGTTTCACTGTTATTCTAACTATATGGTTCTTTATACTCCTTTCGCTTTCAAAGAATAGAATTTTGTTAGAGTCTTTACGGTATTTTACAATCCCTTTTGGTATTACGATGCCCTTGGTTTGAGTAATATATTTTATATTTATGTCAAGTTATGGAAATCCTTTTGAAATATATCTTGATGGTGTTTGGGGAAAACTATTCTTGAAATGATTTTATGAATACGTTGTGATAAGCGCTTTTATATGACTGTCTCTTTATAAAAACTGCGTTTACAATGATTTTTATGAAAACAATGTGATATTTGTTAAGTGTCAAAACTATGTTTAAGGTAATCTTTACATTTTTATAAGTTTGTTTTTGATAAAATTTATTTTATGAAAAGTATGTTTAAAATGATTTATATTGGTAAAGTGCGATACATTTTTTTTATAAATATCTCTTGATTTTTTTTATGAAAACCATGTTTTAAAACGAATATTAAAAAAAAGATTTTATATAAGATGATTTTTTATATTTTAAGATGATTTTTTTTAAAAGCTGTCTTTATTTTTCAAAATGAATTTTTATAAAAATAGTATTTAGTTGGTTCTGTCGAGTTAAGTCGATTATTGGTATAAGAATTCTATCTTTTGTATTTATCAATTGATACGTATCATTATTCAATATGTGTTCCTTTTGTCATGATACGCTTTGTTGACTCTTTTGTTTGCGTTTCCTATCGGTATAGATATTATATCCTTTCTTTAAAGGATTCTTATGTCATTTGATCCAAAATCTAAATTTGCATAGTGATATCCACTTATATGTATTTCAGCTTTATTCGGTATTCGTTTGCTTCCTTTTCGGTATTACGTAACCCTTAGAAGTCATTGATATACGTTTTATTCGACCAAGTCACTCTCCGTAGGGAGCACCTGTGTTGTTCAAAAGAAGGACGGTTCATTTCGAAAGTGCATAGACTATCGAGAGTTGCACAAGCTGACCACCAAGAATCTCCCCAGGATCGACAACTTGTTCGACCAGTTACAAGTTTCGCGTTATTTCTCTAAGATAATATTAGTTCAAGTTACCTTCAGGTTTAGAGTACATGGAGGAAATATTCTCAAAACGGCATCTAGGACGCGATATGGACACTTTGAGTTTACGGTTATGCCTTTTGGGTTAACAAATGCACCAGCGGTTTTCATGGACTTGAAGAACCGTCGTGTGCAAGCACCGTATTTAGACAAATTCTATTTTGTTTATCGTGTATCTTGATTACTCCGAAGTCTAAGGAGGATCACGTGGTCATTTGAAGTTGGTGTTGGAGCTGCTGTAAGAGGAAAAGTTATTTGCCTAGTTTGCTAAGTATGATTCTGGTTAAAAGAAAGTGCGTTTTCTCATCCCGCCGGTTAATCAGCAATGATATTCACGTGACTTATAGTAAGATAGAAGCTAATGAAGATATTTATAACGTACCTATGACGCTACTCGGCAGATACGATCATTCTTAGGATTGGCAGGTTACTAAAGACGTTTCATAGTAAAAAAATTCTAAGATTGCTAACCTTTAACTTCCACGGACTCATAAAAGGAATAAGAAGTAGGGTGTGGGCACAAGGATCAAGAGGATGCTTTTAAGACGCTGAAGGGAAATTTGTGAAATGCACCAATATTGTCATTGCCTGATGGATCCAAAGAGTTTGTAGTTTACTGCGACGCGTCGAATCAAGGATTAGGTTGTGTACCCGTGCAAAGAGGCAAGGTAGAGAACACGATAGCAGAAATGATGTGTGGCCTGAACCAACTAATGGAAAGGAAGGAATGTGAAGGTATGTATTTATTATGGGTTTCATTAATAGGTGATGTAAGGACATTAATGATGGACGAGGCTCGAAAGTTATCTACCACCCTTAACAGGCTAGAAAGATCTATTACTGGGATCTCACAAGTACCCCCATTCCTGAGTTTGTGGAGGATGAGACGCTGGAGCAGACAAGGAAACGATGCAAGTGGGAAAATGACGATTACATCTGTCGTGGACACATCTTGAACAGTATGTCTGATGCCTTTCTTGATGTGTACCAAAACGTGGGTTCGGCAAAGGAGTTATGGAACCAACTTGAATCAAAATACATGACAGAAGATGCTTCTAGTAAGAAGTTTCTTGTTAGTAATTTTAATAATTACAAGATGGTTGATTCAAGATCTGTGATGGAATAATATCATGAACTCCTTCGAATTCTGAGATAGTTTACACAACATGGTTTGAATATGGATGAATCCATTTTCGTGTCTAGTATCATAGACAAACTTTCATCCTCATGGAAGGATTTCAAAGACATTTTGAAACACAATAAGGATGAGTTGTCACTGGTACAACTTGGAAGTCATTTTCGCATATAAGAAACTCTAAGGGCGGAAGAAAGTGGCAAAGGAAAAGGAAAATAAATTGTTGGTTCTTCATCGCTTAACATGATAGAAGATGGTAAGAATAAAAACAACAACAAAAATACCAAGGGAAAGAAAAGGAAGAATGATGGTAACAACGACGGATCCAACAAAAAGTCTAAAATGACTTGTTGGAAGTGTGGCAAAACTGGTCACTTCAAAAAGGATTGTCGTGTTAAAAAGAACAATGGTGAAAACATTCTTGTTCGGGACAAGGATCTAAGGATCTTAATTCATCACAAGGTCTGAATTTTGAATTTGATGTAATTCCTTTTAATCATTTGTATCACGTATTTCTGAAATAGGTTATGTATAGGATGATGTATTTGCTAGGTGGATTGACTCGGGTGCAACTTGTCATACATGTAAGGATCGTTGCTGCTTTGATACTTTTCATTTGGTGCAAGATGGATCTGTGCTTCATATGGGCGACGAGTCAATAAATTGATACTTGGTCGTGGAAATGTTGTTTTAGAATTCAGTTCTGAAAAAACTATTACTTTAGTTAATGTTGTGTATGTATCGGGGCTTAGGAAGAACCTTATGTCTGGCCCCGTGTTAAATAAGTGTGGCTATAAGCAAGTGTATGAATCTGATAAGTAAATCTTATCAAGATATGGTTTATTTGTTGGTTTCAGTTACTATAATAATGGCATGTTTATGTTAAATCTCAATAAATTCCTGATACTTTTAGTAGTGTTTGCATGATTAGTTCTAAAGATGTTGATTCTTCTATGTGGCATGCTCGTTTAGGACACATTCACTATAAACGTATGCTTGCTTTGTCTAAGGATAATTTAATTTCATAATTTGATATTACCTTAGAAAAATGTAACACTTGCATGTTAACTAAAATCACTAGACAACCTTTCAAATATATAAAACAAGATTCTAATGTTTTAGAATTTATACATATTGATCTATGTGATTTTTATGCCACTCTTTCCTTAGGGAATAAGAAGTATGTTGTTACATTTATAGATGATGCATCTAGATTTTGTTATGTTTATCTATGCCATGCTAAAGATAAAGCCTTAGATAAATTTAAAATCTATAAAACTGAGGTTGAGTTGCAACAAAATCATTTAATTAAAACTTTACGCACTCCTAGAGGTGGTGAATATTATAATCCAATTTAATTCTAATCCGTAGGAATCATACAGAAGACTACGGCTTCGTATACACCACAACAAAATGGTGTGTCCAAAAGAAAAAAATAGAGCTCTTAAAGAAATGATTAATTCTATGTTATCTTACTTGGGTTTGAGTGAAGGATTTTGGGGTGAAGCCATGTTAACGGCTTGCTATTTATTGAATAGAGTTCCTAATAAAAGGAACAAAATCACTCCATATGAACTTTGGTACAAAAAACGACATAACTTGTCATATTTACGAGTTTGGGGTTGTAGGGCTGTTGTAAGACTCCTGGAACCCAAAAGGGAAATTTTGAGTGAAAAAAGTATTGATTTCATCTTTATTTGATATGCTGAGCATTTCAAAGCATATAAATTCTACGTAATAGAACCTAATGAATATATATCCATTAATTCAGTTATAGAGTCAAGAGATGCAATGTTTGATGAAAAACGATTCACTTCAATACCTAGACCTAAAAGTCTGCTGTCAAGTTCAAATGAAGATCAAATTGGTGAAACTCCAATTGAAATTCCTACAACTCATAGGAGTAATAGAGTAAGGGTAGCAAAATCATTTGGATATGATTTTTAACCATATTTAGTTGAGGGATCAAGAGATGAGATTGGACCTTAATATTCTTACTATTATAGTATTATAGAGGATCCAAGAACGTTTGATGAAGCTATGCAATTTCGTGATGTTGCATTTTGGAAAGAAGCAATCAATGATGAGATGTATTCAATTATGGAAAATAATACATAGATTTTATCTGATTTACCACCAGGATGCAAAGCTTTGGGTTGCAAATGGATCCTTCAAAAGGAAGATGAAAGTTGACAGAGCTATTGACAAGTTTAAAGCTAGATTGGTTATCCAAGGCTTTAGACAAAAGGAAGGAATCAATTATTTTGATATATATTCTCATATTGATCGAATATCTATAATTAGATTATTGATTGCCTTAGCAGCAACTTATAATCTAGTGATCCATCAAATGGATGTCAAAACAACATTTTTGAATGATGATTTAGAAGAGGAGGTATATATGAAGCAACCAGAAGGATTTATTATGCCTAGAAATGAGCATAAGGTGTGTAATTAATTAAATCATTATATCGACTTAAGTAGGCTCCAAAACAGTGGCATCAAAGATTTGATGAGGTTGTCTTGTTTAGTGGGTTTGTACTAAACCAGTCTGACAAGTGTGTTTATTGCAAATTTGATAAATCCAATAATGAAGTCATCATTTGCTTATATGTTGATGACATGTTAATCTTTGAGACTGATCACGATCAAGTGGATAAAACGAAAGAGTTTTTGTCATCAAATTTTTCCATAAAGGACATGGGGGAGGCTGACGTAATCCTTGGTATAAGGATTAAGCATGAGGACAAGGGTATAACAATTACTCAATCACATTATATTGAGAAAATACTCTAGAAGTTTAAATGTGATGATTGTTGTCTAGTCAACACTCCTTTGAATCCGACTACCAACTTATGCCTAATACAGGCAGGGCTGTAGATCAACTTGAGTACTCTAGAGTAATTGGTTGCCTGATGTATGCAATGACAAGTACAAGACTAGATATTGCTTATGTTGTGGGTAAATTGAGTACCTAGTACTCATCACTGACATGCTATAATGCGGGTATTCAAGTACTTAAAGAAAACCATAGATTATGGATTTGTCATATGTTGGGTTTCATTCAGTTTTAGAAGGATATTTTAATGCAAGTTAGATAACTAATTTAGAAGATCATACTTCTACAACTGGTTAGGTATTTTTTCTTGGTGGAGGTGCCATTTCTTGGGCTTCCAAGAAGCAAACTTGTATTACTGACTCAACAATGGAAACGGAGTTTGTAGCTTTAGCAGCAGCTGGCAAAGTGGCAGAATGGTCGAGGAATCTAATATATGAGATTCCGTTATGGCCAAAACCAATTTCTCCTATTTCTATTCATTGTGATATTGCAAACCACTTTGGCTAAGGCATATTGTCAAATATACAATGAAAAGTCTAGATACTTAGGTGTTAGACACAGTATGGTTCGTGAGCTCATTATAAATGGAGTGATTTCCGTGGATTTTGTTCGATCTCAACAAAACATGGCGGATCACTTGACAAAAGAATTAGCCCGAGACTTAGTGTACAAGTCGGCTATAGGGATGTGATTAAAGTCCATCAAAATCTCTAACGGTGAGACACCTAATTCCCTTCTAGCTAATGCTAGGAGCTGAATTTAATGTGAAAAGCTCATTTTTAGTGACTGGAGCACATTCAAAACAATCATCCCAAGGTACGTGCTCGGTTCTGAAGATTAAGTTAGGTTGAAGTTCAACTTCTTAATAGTTCTTTTAAAAAATTGCATGTGCAGGTGCAAGAATAAAAGGACTACCTATGTGAGCATGAAGTTTTGCCGCTTCAAAAAGCTTTGGACTTGGCTTTTATATGCTCATCAAAGAATATGGACACATGGCTATATAATAGTGTCAAGTTTATAAACTTTATAGTATTACCGTAACTTATGTGTATATTATCTTCTGGTATTCATATGAATTGAAGGGTTCAATCCTAAGCGACACCCTGATTTTTGAATTTCTGAAATGTGTGATATACTAAGTGAAAATTCAATCCATAGTGACATTTTTATTTATGCACGAGTTTGGTTTGTTTTGTGTATATTAGTAAATAAAGGATTACACTAAAATAGGGGAGGAATGTTGGTAATTTTAGTGTTATTAACTATCGTTTTATGTAATTGTGTTTTACTTGAGACCAGGGTCAAGGGGCAGTATACAAAAAATAAGATTCTTTAGATTTTCCATAACCGAAAATAACCACTTTTCGGTGGTTACTTAGTGTCTTTTAATAACCATTGTGATGATTGAGAAATTAACCGAAAGTAACCACTTTTCGGTGGTTATTTATAACCAGATCATGGTCTCATTTTCAAGATAGATCAACATAAAATACTCTAACGTTTTCTGATCTATTTCTCGTGCCTTAAAATTCGATTGCCAATCCGTCTTATCCGATTAAGGATTTCGTGAACCCGAGACATATATGGTTGAAATACTTTAATCTCAAAGTGATTACACGATTTTGATTGATATCTAAATTATAAACCATTCACATACAGATTTTTCGCTAGCAAATATTTGCCTTGTAGTCACGCAAGCCCTAATTCGTTCAAGAATCAAAATTAAGGTATACGAAGGTGTCTTGCTCGACTACATATTGTTCTCACATGCTTAAATACTTCAATTCTTGATGCTTTATAGATTTCTTAATAGTTGATCATTGTTAGGGTTACACAAATAAAAAACCTATAGCCCTAATAGTTGCCATTCCAGTTCCTAAATTAATTTTCATGTCTCTTATCATTATAAAATCGCTTTATGAACTTCCCAGCAGCCTCGTCAACACGATCATCTTCACCTCGTTTGGTTACTAAAACGGCGTGTCCATTGATCGAGCTCCTGGTTCCTGAAAGTGGTGGAGAGACAGTGGCACTTTGTCAGCACTTTGTCTTTTTCTTTTTTCAAGACATAACTACACATATCACTACAACATTCGATGCTTTCCCCAGCAACATTCCGACCCTTTCTCCAGCGACATGTCGCTGGGGAAACCTATCCCCAGCGACATGTCGCTGGGGAAAAGTTGATGGGGTAAGCTCGATGGCAAAACGTTCCCCAGCGACAATCCCCAGCGAAAAGTGGGCCCCACGTATTTTTTGGTCAAGGAATTGGTGCCACGGTGGCAGTAGATTCCCCAGCGACATGTCGCTGGGGAAACTTCTGATTAAAACCAAATATTTAAAGTTAATAATAAAATCTTAAGCTAATTGTACATTTTCCCCAGCGACATGTCGCTGGGGAAAATTCCCTTTGAGTTTGACTTTTCAACGCTTTTCACCTCGAGAGTTTTGTCCTTTAGCGGGATTTTCCCCAGCGACATGTCGCTGGGGAAAAGTCTGCAATTTTTTTTATATACAGCCTGCACAGCAGCATTTCCAGATTTTTTCCGGAAAAAATCTACCAAAACCTGTATACACTCACCACAACTTGTACCAAAACACAAATACAAAGTAAACGCATCTCGCAATACAAAATACACCACAACTTGTACCAAAACCAAAATCTAATATAGGGAAATCGTCCAAAAGCCGAATATGTGCACATGATAGTTTAGGGAAACAAGCGTTTAAATGTAGCATACTAGGGAAACAAGTCAATAGTCCACAAGATAAACATAAAGAAATAATGTACCATACTAATGAACATATAACACGACTAACTCGTGTCATCGCCACCATCCTCACCCCCCGTATCATCACCATCCTCTCTATCACGCGCGCGACTCCCGCCACTCCCGCTGGCTCCACCTGAATCATACCGAGCAAAAGCATCCGCGAACCTGTTGTCGCTCCTCATCAAGCTCATCATGAAATCGACATCCCTGCTTCTGTCAACGGGTGCGGTATAGCTCAGCCTAGAGCGGACGTATCCTGGCATTACCGGACCCACGCCAGGAATGTGGCCGCGAAGCTTTCCGCCTCGGACCATCGCGTTGATTTCTGCAGTGGTGTGCTCACCCGTCGCCTCGAGCTCCCTCATCCTATCCTATGTAGTGACAATAACACAAGATAGTAAATATATTAGTCGGGTTGCTACATTATTAATCGATGATTCATTAAAGTATGGTTTGAAAGAATACTTACATACATCCGGAGAGCCTCAGGATCTTGGAATACACCGTTAACGGTGTGCAGACGATAGAACGTGTCGATCTCTGAAGGTTCCTCTTGGGTTGCCGACGTCATTTTCTGTACATACACACGCATATAAGATCAATCTAATTAAAAACGACAAATCTTAACACACCAAAATGTATAATCAGATATATATATTTTTTTTTTATATACAGCCTGCACAGCAGCATTTCCAGATTTTTTCCGGAAAAAATCTACCAAAACCTGTATACACTCACCACAACTTGTACCAAAACACAAATACAAAGTAAACGCATCTCGCAATACAAAATACACCACAACTTGTACCAAAACCAAAATCTAATATAGGGAAATCGTCCAAAAGCCGAATATGTGCACATGATAGTTTAGGGAAACAAGCGTTTAAATGTAGCATACTAGGGAAACAAGTCAATAGTCCACAAGATAAACATAAAGAAATAATGTACCATACTAATGAACATATAACACGACTAACTCGTGTCATCGCCACCATCCTCACCCCCCGTATCATCACCATCCTCTCCGCCCTCACTATCACGCGCGCGACTCCCGCCACTCCCGCTGGCTCCACCTGAATCATACCGAGCAAAAGCATCCGCGAACCTGTTGTCGCTCCTCATCAAGCTCATCATGAAATCGACATCCCTGCTTCTGTCAACGGGTGCGGTATAGCTCAGCCTAGAGCGGACGTATCCTGGCATTACCGGACCCACGCCAGGAATGTGGCCGCGAAGCTTTCCGCCTCGGACCATCGCGTTGATTTCTGCAGTGGTGTGCTCACCCGTCGCCTCGAGCTCCCTCATCCTATCCTATGTAGTGACAATAACACAAGATAGTAAATATATTAGTCGGGTTGCTACATTATTAATCGATGATTCATTAAAGTATGGTTTGAAAGAATACTTACATACATCCGGAGAGCCTCAGGATCTTGGAATACACCGTTAACGGTGTGCAGACGATAGAACGTGTCGATCTCTGAAGGTTCCTCTTGGGTTGCCGACGTCATTTTCTGTACATACACACGCATATAAGATCAATCTAATTAAAAACGACAAATCTTAACACACCAAAATGTATAATCAGATATATATATGTATGTAAAATCAATAATAATAATAATAATAATTACCATCAGATGTCGAGTGAGAGGGATCGACCGAGATCCATGGCGTGATACCACTGTGCTCTTGGACCGATTCAGCCTATTTGTTTCGGCTCGCTGGGCGTTGGCATCAGCCTCAACTTGTCCCCCGCGGGGACCTTCTGCCAGGAAGGGTAATACAAAGGTATACTCCTAATCATCTCCCCGAAGTAGTTTCCCCACTGAGTCGAGTAGGGGCCGGTAGGGACAACCGTGTTATCAGCACGGTCTTCGAACCCGATCTCGATGGGCCGGCCTTTATTAGCGGCCACCGCATCCTTTAATACTTGGTTCCGGGTCCTTTCCCGGGTCTTCCTGCCGGCTTTCACGCCGCCCAAATTGGGCTTTCGCTTTCCTTTTCCTGCAAAATCAAGTGCATTCCGGGCGGGATTCCGGGCGAAATGTCGCCCCGGGAAAGTATGATCTTTGTCGATTAGCGAATATGCGCCACAACAAAATTTGGAGGGCTATTTCAGCAAATATGATAATTAGTTTCCCCGGCAGAAATGTCGCCGGGGAAACCATTTATGTGATAACTATAGTTTTGACTATATTTTAAAAAAATTTAGTGAGTTTTTTAATAAATCTTCCCGGCGACATGGTCGTCCCGGGAGTGTTTTTTTATGTTTTGCGTTTTGTGTTAACCTCCTGTGAACCCAAATATGCTTTTGGTACCAGATAAATCCCAGGCGACATTCCCGGGCGACATGTCGCCCGAGAAAGTTACAAGTTTGTCGTTTAGCGCAAAATGGCGCCATAACGAAAATTTTGAAGGGCCTTTTTAGCAAATATAAAAACCTTTCCCTACACAGTTTTATAAATATATTAAAAACTATAATTTTTACAAAAATCTTTCCCAGGTGACATGTCGCTCGGGAAATGTTTTATTAAAAAAATTATACAGTTTTATAAATATATTAAAAACTGTAAAGATTTTTAATAAAGTCTTTCCCGGGCGACATGTCGCCCGAGAAAAGTTTTATTAATTTTTTTTTTACAGTTTTTAATAAATAATATTTAAAAAATATATTTATATAATTATGTTTTTTATAAATGAGATTTATATAAACAATAATTTTAAACAAAAATTATATATTTTATAAAATATATAATTATTTTTTTATAAAATAAATAATTATTATTTATAATTATTATTTTTAAAATAAATAATTATAATTTATAATTATTTTTATAAATTATATAATTATTATTTATAAATTTTTTTAAGTATGCGCGTATCTCACACGCGCATGCCTCAACAACACTGATCGAACACCTAAAATTTTCATCGGCTCAATTGTCAGTGTTTTTGGAGCATAAACAAAAACACTAAGAAATCACCCATAAGTAGCTAAAACATGATAAGTAAGTGTCTCAATCTTCGGTGAATTAATTTTTTCTTGATCTTCCTCTTCGCGATGATTCTTTGCTATCGTTGTACATTAGATGTTCAACGGATGAGTCGATATGTTATCGTTGTACATTAGATGTTCAACGGATAAGTCGATATGTTATCGTTGTACATTAGATGTTCAACGGATGAGTCGATATGTTATCGTTGTACATTAGATGTTCAACGGATGAGTCGATATGTTATCGTTGTACATTAGATGTTCAACGGATGAGTCGATATGTTATCGTTGTACATCGGATGGGGGGGTTTTTTTTTTTTTTTTACGAATGAGTCGATATGTTATCGTTGTACATTAGATGTTTAACGGATGAGTCGATATGTTATCGTTGTACATTAGATGTCCAACAGATGAGTCGATATGTTATCGTTACACATTAGATGTTCAACGGATGAGTCGATATGTTATCATTACACATTAGATGTTTAACGGATGAGTCGATATGTTATCGTTGTACATTAGATGTCTAACGGATGAGTCGATATGGTATCATTACACATTAGATGTTCAACGGATGAGTCGATATGTTATCGTTACACATTAGTTGTCCAACGGATGAGTCGATATGTTATCGTTATACATTCGATGTTCAACGGACGAGTCAATATGGTATCGTTGTACATTAGATGTTCAACGGATGAGTCGATATGTTATCGTTACACATTCGATGTTCAACGGATGAGTCAATATGGTATCGTTGTACATTCGATGTTCAACGGATGAGTCAATATGGTATCGTTGTACATTAGATGTCCAACGGATGAGTCGATGTGTTATTGTTGTACATTCGATGTCTAATGGATGAGTCAATATGGTATCGGTGTACATTAGATGTCCAACGGATGAGTCAATATGTTATCGTTGTACATTCGATGTTCAACGGATGAGTCAATATGGTATCGTTGTACATTAGATGTCCAACGGATGAGTCGATGTGTTATTGTTGTACATTCGATGTCTAATGGATGAATCAATATGTTATGGTTGTACCTTCGATGTTTAACGGATGAGTCAATATGGTATCGTTACACATTCGATGTTCAACGGACGAGTCAATATGGTATCGTTGTACATTAGATGTTCAACGGATGAGTCGATATGTTATCGTTACACATTCGATGTTCAACGGATGAGTCAATATGGTATCGTTGTACATTAGATGTCCGGTTTCTCGGTTCGTTTCGGTCGGTTCGTATATAATTATTATTTAAAATTAATTTTTATAAAATATATAATCGGTTCGTTTCGGCTGGGTCGGTCCTGTTTCTCGGTTCGTATATAATTATTATTCAAAATTATTTTTTATAAAATATATAATTAATATTTACAATTAATTTTTAAAATTTTTCCCGGGCGACATGTCGCCCGGGAAAGTGAGCGGGAAAAATACCATTAACATTTTCGTTGATTTTTTTTACAATTTTTTTTACATGTTTTCCCGGGCGACATGTCGCCCGGGAAAGTGAGCGCGAAAAATGCCGCTAAGATTTTCGTTGATTTTTTTGGTATAATTTTTTTTTAAAATTGTTTTCCCGGGCGACATGTCGCCCGGGAAAGTGAGCGGGAAAAAATGCCGCTAAGATTTTTGTTGATTTTTTGGTCAAATTTTAACCACACATTCCCTGGCGACATGTCGCCCGGGAAACTCTCTTTCAACTTTGACTAAAAAGTCTATAAGAATTTGTGCCACGTAGGTTCTAAGGAGCCGGGTTTTTTGTCGTTTAGCGAGCTTTCCCGGGCGACAAATGTCGCCCGGGAAAACTCCGTCACCTGTTCTACTTTTTCTTGTAGTGGCGGTGGGTTACTAAAGCTAACAATAATGTACATCGCTATTTGTGTGTTCCATTAATTTTGCAATGAACTATGAATTGGAGGTATTAGTATGTTCCAGTGCTTTGCTTGGGTTTGTAAAGCAAAAAGAATGTACAAGACTATTTGAATAAACTTATTTTTTTCGTATCAGTAGATTCTTTTTGTAGGGATTTTATTTTCAGTTAGTTGTGTTGTAACACCCCATCCGAGAACGGGTCGAATATCACACTTATGGCATCAAAACAAACGCAAGCGGAAGACTTTATTCACAAAAGATGATTCAACAAAGTTCCTCAACAAAACAAAGG